>JANDBE010000028.1:1140037-1152837 GCA_024320915.1 Erigeron philadelphicus
TTGATAAATCGATAGATTGGTTCAATTTTTAGTTCAGTATCTAGGCTTTATATGTTGGTTTTGGTTGAATGGATTATGGTTCATAATTCAGGAGCAATGTTCTTTGTTATACACTCAAATATATATTACATTATTTTCCTTACAGGGCCATTTCAAAGTTTGGTTTGTTGACCAAGCTTTCATCTCAACCAATGGCATGGATAATGGTCAAGGTATTATTATTTTTATATGCCCTCACTTTTGTATCATACTTCTATTTGGCTTAATTATTTCATAAATGATATTTGGCTGATTATTATTGTTTATGACATAATAGTGTAATCAACAAAAAAAGTACTTGAGAGTGTGGTTATTACATTTGTAAGTGGTTGTTTCGCTTTGTGATGGAACAACATTATACTTTTCCCCAACAGGTTAGTGTTAAAATAGCTGTCTTTTATATGTAAACTTGTTTTCTTTTGTTAGATAACTTACTTTATTGAAACTTCATAATGTAGAGCTCATGGTCAACCGAATCGTTTAGTGATGCAGAAGTGGACGGGATTGCTGTGATGATTGTCAATCGCCTCAACATATGATGTTTTTGTTTTTCATTTCCTTAGTTTGTAGGTCTTAGTGGTTAATGTAACCATAGATTAGGATGTTATCTTTTTCAAACATTATGGTCTTTTGCATATGTATCTTGTATGTCTTGAATATGTTTCACCCTCCTGCCTCCTGGTGCTTTTGTAAAAACTTTTGAAGCAATATGATATATATGTATGCTTATTTTGATGATGTTGTTTGAAAAGTTGCTAGTGTTTAATATATTGTTTGTAAATTAGGTTGTGAAATCTGGGTGTATTCTATGAGATTTGTGACTGTTGTCTGTAAATCTGGTCTAAATTAAGCCTATAGGTTTATACAACGGTTTAAAAAAGATGTGTCAAATTAGAACCCTTTTTACACGGATAAATACCGTGTTAAAAGGCTTACTGGCCCGTGTAAATTATACTCCGTGTAAAAAGGTCCGGAGAATTAGTTACATTAAACTTTTACACGCCAAAAAAATCGTGTAAAAAACCATTTTTTAACCGTGTAGACAGGGCAAATGTTTTCATTAAGTTAAAACAAGATTTTGATCCCAAAAATACGAGTATATGCTTAATAAATTATAGCATAAATGACTTTTTAAAATAAAAGAAGAGAAGGGGGGCAGGGTCAGACTTATATGTTTTGGGAGTTGATGGAATAATGTAATGTGAAGGGGCCCACAAGCATTAAGCATTTTTAGTCATTTAAAATTTAATAAAGTGTCCCAATTTTCACCATGCAAACACCACCATACACGTTCACATCAAACACCATACTCTACATTAATGTTGTCTACTACCTAGCTAAGCTTTCTTATTATTTCATGTGGGTCCTTATATGATATTAACGTTACAAACGCACACAATTTTTATTTTTTTCATATCTATATATCTATATGATTATATATAACTATCATAAATAATTCAACAAGTTTATAATATCTACAAGTATTCGATCTTCCAGAGTTTGAGTATGATGGCAATTTCTTAAGATCTGATGTACAACTTATAAGTCTCTCATCTTCCTTTATATGTCAACAGCAAATAGTCAATAATAATAGATCATATCATCAAGTTTATATTAGACAATAACATATTTATACACTCGTCACGTATGATGGCCTTTTCTTAAGATTAATATTCTACCTATAGAAGTTGTCGATAAATGTTGATCTAATCTAACATATGTTTTTTATCTGCACAAGCACATACAGTGACAAAGCCAGAATTTAAGATAATCGGGGGCTTATTGCTTGATTAAGAAGGGCCGTTAAAGAAATTAATGTTAATTAATCCTTTGGAATGATAACAAAACATGGATAAAACCACTTCACATACAAATTTCCCCATTACACCCAACTTGGTTGTCAAATTATATATATATATAGATATACACTCTCACCTATGATATGGCCTTTCTTAAGTTCATATATATCAAGAAGCTAGCACACATACGTCCTTTGCAAACTCTTTACATAATACATTATACATATGATGTTGCATCTTTTAAGATCCATAGATAACTTAGAAGTCTAATTTCAAATATGGAAACTAAAAACGTCGATAAATGTTAATCCAACGACAAACACATATACACTTACACAATACTCTTCACATATGATAGCATTTTCTTAAGATCGATATATAACATATGATTCTTCTGATATCAAAACAGAAAACATAGAGAAATATCAATCCATCCAACAAGTTTAGATCGACTCGCACATACATATATACTTCACATATGATTGCATTTCCTTAAGATCAATATAAAGTTTATGTCAAGAAGCACAACGTACTTGCACACTCTATACATATGATGTTGCACATTTTAAGATCGATCCATACTAATACCAAAACTATAAACATCGATAAATGTTAATCGAATGAGAAACACACATACACTTATACACTCTTCACATATGATATATGGCGTTTTCTTAAGATCAATATAGTGTCAAATTCTGATATCAAAACAGAATATTAATCGTCCAACAGAATATTTAGATCGACAAGCACACAGGTACTTCACATATGATAGCATTTTCTTAAGATCGATATATAACAAAAAAATTTCAAGTTCGGATATAAAAACTAAAACTTCCACAAAGATTTCATTTTTAAGTAGATTTTTTTGAGTTTTGTCAAACAGAAATCAAGATCCTACATGTATACCCCACAATACTCAACTCTATTATAAAGTACCATAGAGAAAGACATTTCATGGTGGTCCAAATGTTTTTTCATAAACATAAGCAAGTGATGACAGTATTTTTCTCTCTTTTCACTTTTTCACATTGTAGTGGTTGTTCAACTCACCTAATGATGTTGAAACGGCTATATTTCATGCAATAATGATGGATGTATATACACATATATACATATACATGCATGTATATATGTATATTCATGTGTTGCATGTTTTCCCAAACATATCCAAGACATCTAACATGCACCCAAATTAAGCCAAGGATTTGGTTCCAACTAGGCTTTGTGTATTGTCTGAAAAAGTACTTAAAAATGACTACTTTGCAGTTATAAATTTCAAGAAACATAGAACTACTTAAGACCATTTTTAGTCAAAGTTTCAAGATTCACAAACTAGTTAAAAAACTAGAGCTTCCAGGAACACATGAAATAGTGATTATAGTTAAAGAGAGACAACTTATTATTTCGGATAGCATTAAGGTTACCCGTGTACAGAAGCCTCGGAAATGTTCTTATAAATCTAAGGCTATGGATTACAAACTATTCAAGAAGATATATGAAAAAAAAAAACTCATCTGTAAGCGTTGATCCATCAAGGATAGCTAGGAGGATAATATGTGTTTGGTGAAGATCTCAAATGAGCTGTTGAAGGCAATAATGATGATTGACCGGATCGTATATTCCACTTGCCAAGATCTCCATTAGTCCAATTTTGAAAACGACCATCATGGAACACCGATGAATCACCACCATATGGATGAGTAGATCTTTGTGATGGGTACATTGGATAAACCGGGTTCATTTGTTTCTGATTCTTTTTCAAATACTCGTTTCGCATAGAATCATCAGCTTCAATTTCAGGGGAATCATCAATGATGATGATCTCCTGATCAACGGATTTGCAACTTGAAGTGACATTATAAACATTACTCCCACCTCTTGCTTGAAAATCAAGAATGTTATGACCATGGTATGACCTTGCCTGAGAATTCACAGGTCCAAGGTAAGGACCACCATGATCATAACGATCCATAGGTTCCACGAAACCACCATGAATAGGCTTCAAGTCAACATGACTTCTCCTAGTACTCGATGAATGAACATTGAAATCTTGATACTCAACCCCATTTTGGTACTTCTGGTTAAAGATCACGGGTAATTGAGGATGTTGTTGACTTGATTGAGGTGGTCTATATTCATCTTCATCTGTCTTGGCCACGGTTAAATTCTTTCCCATTAACCTCAGAACTGGTTTCGAAGGACTGACAGCAGAACCAGGTACTGGTGAAGCGGAATAATTGCTTGGCGGCGGAAACATCTCAGGTTTGAAGTCAAAAGCACTTGGAATGCTCCTGTTAGCTTCAACCGGTTGTTTTCTTGAAATACATGAATCTTGATAGTTGAAAGCAACCTCCTTTCTTGAGCAACAACAAGGCTGATCATTCTTAAAACTATTATGAGATAAACCCCTTTCTGTGAATCCCATATCACCATTAACAAAGGATCTTTTATATGCATCATCTTGCACAGAAGTAGATCTTGAATTAGAGACGGTTGAAACTGGAGAATTGGACATGGAATCATGATCCATGATATCATGATGATGCTGGTTTTCATTTGACAGAACTCTATTTGTTTGAATATGTTCCTCAGAAACCATTTCCCCACCGGGGCTGGCGGGCAAGAATGATCCTGGTGGTCCAGGAATAGGTATAGGATCGACCTCTTGAAAGTAATTTTCTTGTTTCTCAACATCATCTGGAGCACGGTTAGTTGAACATAACTGATCTTCATACAGTCCAATGCAATCCTGTTTTGAAAACTCTGAATTGAAAGTGCTGCTCAAATCCATAAAACTCGGGGCTGGAAGAATACACACTTGATCAACATTGGATAATAAAGTCTCATTTCCAACAGATTCTAATTCATCCCCATTGACACTTTGAATCCCCTCAGAAGATTCTCCATTCGACCTTTTTGAAGCCAGGTGTTCTTCCATCTTAGATTGCTCTTCTAAAGAATCTTGAGATGGCCCATCACCAGATACGTCGTTCAATAAGCCACAGACCCGAGACTTCCCCAAAGCTGTAAACTTTCTTTTCAAATTGATCTTGGCAGCTGGGAATGAAAGATTCTTGGCCAAATATTGCATCTTCTTATCCACTGATCTAGTATCAGCCCCATCAGAATTTTGTATTGGAATTGCATCGGGAGAACCACAATCATCATAGTTGTCTTCATTGTCGTCATCGTCATCATCACTTTGCATAAAGATGTCTTCCTTTCTGAACTCTACTACCTTATTAGTCCTTAAAGGCTGCTTAGTTAACGATGAAAAACTTCTCAATTTCTTCTTAATTTGAGAATAAGGCACCTTATCAAATGAGCTTTGAGGAGTTCCCAAATCACATTCTGAAAAAGACTTTTTACTTTCAACAAGCAAATCTTTCATTTCATGAGATTGTGATTCCACTCTTGGATTCTTGCCACTGAACTTTTTCAACAGACCGGTCCGCTTAGAGCACGCCCATGGTGGTCTTGTAATAGCCAAATCAGCCAACTTCATAGGCTCTCTACAACGTTTATCTTTTCTGCAATTTTCGGCCATGGCAACAGCTTCTCCTTGACCACTTGTTGCCTGTAAATCAACAATATCAAAATTTTAATAACTCATAACGGAAATATGATATCAATTCATTTCATATCCAAGATGTGCAATTAAGTAGCAATAACTAATTTAGAGCCAAAAGAATGTACCTGCGACTTTAGTGAGCATAACTTTTGGGCATTACGAATAACTTTGCAATGCTTTTGTTGATGTTTCGGCTTAAAAATATTGTTTTTCTTCTTTCCCATCGTAACTTTACTCCTTTTTATCCCCTTTACTAACTTCCGAGCTTGATTTTTTTCCAAGGAACTGGCTTTTGGCACCGATAAGATCCTAAATTTAGTGCCATTGGTGTCAATATACACATCACCTTCATTATTAGCAACTTTAGAAATAACGATACTGGTCGTTTTTTGCTCTTTTTTCTCTTCTAGAGGATTCAGTGGAGCAGTTCTTTGATCTTTCTCTTCTTCCTCTTTTTCTTTCTCTTCTTCTTCATCATCTTCTTCTTTCTCTTCTTCCCCTTGAAAGTGGCACTCTTGATCGGGAAAACTCGAATTTGTAGCCCAACTTATACCATTTCTTCTATCAAGTTCCTCTACTGTACAATGTCGAGCTGTTTTGTATATATCCACCATCAACCTCATCTTCCTGGGCTTGACTTTATATTTGACTATAACCTTGGGATTCTCGGTCCATTTCATGGTCCCCTCACCAGTCAAACACTGGTCAATGTGAGCGTTTAGTGTTGTGTTTGAAGATGATGAAAAGATCTTGCAAACTGGACAAACTTTTGAAGCCATGGTTTCAGAGACAATGAAATTGTTTGGAGCTATATCCTCAACTCGCTCAACACCGGAATTCAACTTCATGACTAATCTACTCTTCTTAATGTGAATTGATGCATTTTCGGTCTTTTGGGAAAAAGAAGATGGAGGTTTCTCCTTTGACTTTTGACCTTTTGAAACACTTGAATTTATAGTTATAGACTTCAAGGGTAGTTTTTCTTTTGGTTTAAATTGATCATTTGGGAGCTTTCCATCTAAACTGTTTACAAGTTCTTCATCGGTCAAAAGTTTTTCAGGACTACTGCATCTAGTCAAAGATGAGTTATTTCTTAATGAATCAAGAGATTGGAAAGGTGGCAACAAATTCTCGACTCCATGTTTCAAGCAAAGTTGCAAACTTGTTGGAGAAAAAGGCCAATTACAACCAATATCCTTGCTCCTTAAACCGGAAACATAATCCCTATATGACAATATAAATTCAAAATTTAACCATACAAACTATATCACATGTAAACAAGATGCAAAATTCATGAATCTGAATCAATAATCATCACATAAAAACTAGCCATAAAATCACATAACAAGATTTATGATCAAGATAAAGAAAGCATCAATAAATTGAAGGCTAAAATTATATGAGTATATAAAACACAAAAAGACAAATCTTGATAAGAAATAAAATCAAAAGGAAAGGTCAGGCTAAGGACAAGAAGATATATATTCATGAAATCTGAGCCCCAGTACTTACTACCACTGGTCAACAAATCTTGTTAATTAAACACTAGATTCATCAATCTTGATTCTGACCCAGTAAAAAAAATCAAATCTTGAAATAAATTACAGTCAGTAATAATGAATCTTGAAAGAGGAAATAATACTAATCTTGGTTTCTACTTACCTTATAGAGAATTTAGGAGGATTGTTGATGATATCATCAAGATCAACATCTAAAGACTTCAGATCTATATAAGAAACCTTGATATCATTAGATAATGAAGGATCTGATGGTGGATGATGATCATCAATATTAATATTGGATATCATCTGCTGCTTATAATCTTATGTCTTCTTGTGCTGTTTAAACAGTCACAAGAACTCTCCTTCTCTACAACAACTGCTCCTTTAGCCTTCAGCATATATATATGTATATATTATATATATATAATATAACAAGACACTGACTTGTACTCTTCTCTCTCTAGCTTTCTCTCTCAAGATTTTTTTTCAAAATGAAAGCCCCACTTATCTGTTCAAAAGCATGCTTGGTTTATAAATGGAACATCAATAAGATAACTCCAGAACAACTTTAGATATATAAACCTGCAGAGTATAAAAGACCATATATTAGAACTAACTATATTTTATGTGAACTTGAAGCATCAAGATTACAACTTTCTTTTTTAAAGAATCCATTTGAACAAGAAAAGAACCATATTAGTTGGCAATAGTACAATCCCACAAGCAAAAGATTGAATTTTTATTATGTATATAGAGATGAAAAGTAAACTTCATTAAGTGTTATTTTATGTGAGTTGTAACATATATATCTCACATAAATCAAGTGGTAGATATAAATAAAAAAGAAAAAAAAAAAAACAGGATTTTACAGCCAATATCCACTAACATCAACATCATTTCAATACAGAAATTTAGATGTTAAATCAAGATGGGTGTCATAAAAATTTGAACTTTTTGTAAAAAAAGATTGACCCACAAGTTTATATTAACACAAGAGTCAAGATCTTCACTTCAAGATCTAATTGTATATATGAAGGTGGTTAAAAAAGAAGATTAGGGAGAAATATAGACCATATATGTAAAGTCAGATCTTTTTTGGTCTAGCAAATGAACAGTAGAAACATATAAAAAAAAAATCTTGAAGTAAATTCTAGAAAGTATTAAAAATAAATAAATGACCAAATTGAAACTGAAAAAAAAAACACATATCAAGTTCAAAAGATCATGAAATCATAAATACAAAGGCTGCAAACCATTCATATTCACTTTTTTTTTTCTTTCCAATCTTTGGTACATAAAATTTAGTTTACTCATCTAAACAAATCTTGAAAAAGAAAGTCTTCATCACAAAGAAATTGGGATTGAAAAAATTAATTACCAAGAAAAAACTAGTAAAGATTTTAATCACAATAACACAAATTGAAAAAATTATAATAAAAAATCAAGAAAGAATCAAGCAAACCTTGTCTTTTTGAGCTTTTTGTTTTCTGGGTCACTTGGAAAATGAGATAGTGATAAAAGACTTTATAAAAAAAAAACAAATATGAGAAGAAGATTAGGGCAGGAAGAGCAGGAAACACCACTCACTCACACATCAAATACAAAGAAAGAAAGAAAGAAGAAGCATCAGATTCTTGTATTACCAACACAAAAGTAAAATTTGAACCACTGATTCTATCAATGAATATGCTGTGTATATATGTATGTATGTGTTTTTTTATATTATGTGTGAGAGAGAGATATATAGAGAAAACAAAAATGAATAAAAGTAGAGTGTGAGAGATTGAGAGTTGATTTTGGTACTCTACAAAGCTGTCCTCTTAAACCTACCCTACAGCTCTTTCATAGTTTTATTTTTTGAAAAAAGAATTTTAATATTATTGCTTGACAGTAGTAGTATTATTTAGTTATATATAGTGAATTGTCACTTTTGTCCTTGATTTCTACATGGTATTACTTATAAAAATGCTCCACTCATGGCTAAACGACAAGACATTCGACCTCTTAATTAAGACACCATTGTCCAAATACAATTCACCATGTATGACTTATGTACTCGTATGCAATTATACAATACAATGACATTATAGACCGGGATTCTATAAAGTTAATTTATCAACTTGAATCTAGTTAAAAAAAAATTTGGTCACATTTAAAAATCATCTTTAAATTATGACTTTTGATTTTCATATAAAACCCAAAATATTTTCAGCTAAATTTTTCATGTTAGAAGTAATGTGAAAGGATCTCCACTTGACATTATAGCCTTCCAACGAGATAAAACAATATTTAATAAAATTTTAATTTATTTAGACCTCTAATTTTACTATTCTAAATCGATATTTTGATTCTACCTCATATTACTTTGGAATTACATATTATATTACTTGTGTACATAAAGTTATTCTTTATTTAAGTTAAGAAATAAGTATGTTATGAAGGATCATTACAAGTCTAAGATTAAATATTTTTACCTCTAAGGACATATATGTCATTTGACATTATAAAGTTAAGATTATTTTCCAAAAATAGTAGGCCTAAATCTATATTTATAAACTAGCACGGAATCTACACAATGCTACGGTGGTGACTATGACGCAGTCTTGGTGGTGACGACAACAGATAATGACGACGACGATTATTGGGTGGTGGTTTTAATTGATGTTAAGATGATTGACATAAAGGGTAATGGAAATATATTAAACGATAAAGGACTTATGATTTAAATTAATTCACTAAGGGTAAGATGGTCATTCACATTTCTTATTTTCCTTTCAAAAAGTGTGATAACCTTTATAATTTTGTATTTTTAAAATTAAAATTTTTAAAAATTTGATATATCGTTAACTTCTACCTATAAATAGCTGACACGGTTCGACTTGAGGCAGTTCTTAGATTTGGAACCACGTCACATCCTCTAGATAGAGTGACCAATGCGATCAATTCGGATGCTCAATATCTTTATAGGTAAAGAGCAAGTTCAAAGTTGCCTTTCACAAAGGAGGCCCTGATGCATTTGATCGTCTTCAGTTTATCCCGTCAAAGGGTATAGAGTTTGGCTATTGGACACCTGTTGCGTTATTACATGATTGAAGATCGATTGTTAGAATCCTAAAAAAACAGGGGGAACCCGAAGAAACAAGAGTCATTTTGTGTTTTCAACTAATATATTGGGCGTTGACACTTCTGTTACGTCACATTGTTCTGTTGGTTGATAACATTCTGCATAACTATTCGTGTTTTGTCATATTGGATCCCGTTAAGGTTTTTTTCTTTGTTTTATTCAAAAAAAATTTGTTTTATTCAAAAAAAATTTGTTTTGTGTTCTCAACTAATATATTGTGCGCCGACACTGTTTCATTTGTCCATCTTAAACCTCGCACCACTATTCGAATTTTGTCATATCATATTAGATTTTCCTTGGTTTTTGCATAAATTTTTTTTTGTTATGTGTTATCAACTAATATATTGAGCACTGACACTGTTCTATTCGTCCATCTTACACTTTGCACTATTATTTGGATTTTGTAATATCGGATCTTGTCTAAGCTTTTTTTTCCCGGTTTTTCCAAATTTTTTTCATAGTTTTTTTCTTTTATGCTCTCAACTAATATATGAGAAACTTTTCTATATTTTCACGTCACAAACTTTTGAGCATGTGGTATCGCCCATATATTAATTTCGAGTTTGTTTTCCTTTAGTTTTTTTCTCTTTATAATTTTTTGTTTTTAATATTTGACTATATTGTTTAATTCAAATCTATATATTTTATATCTAATTGCAGCATAACTGTGGTATTGTTTTTAGATCCATATAAATTTGATATGATAGATGTTATAAGAAACATATCTATTTTGTGTTGCCTTTTGACTTTTTGTAATTTGATGATTTTTTTCCTAAATTTTTTTTACTGAATATGAAACCGCACCAATAACAAACGCAAATACAATAATTGAAAGGGTTTCAATTCATAGAATACTTGAAAGATGGTGCTAAAATAGCAGCTGGTCACGTGGCACCGCTTGATTGGTGCCATTTGTTCCCTAACACGTCATTTGTATTTTGCCGTATTGCATCTTCATTTCATTTTTTTTCTTTGTATTTTTGGGTTTTTTTATATGTTTTTCGCCCTTACCGTCATTTGGATGTTGCCATTGTGCATCTTGTTTCCTTTTTTTTTTCTTCCTATTCTTGGTTTTTATACACTCTTTTTCTTTCTGGATTCTTGGTCTTCATCTTAGATCCCCGTAACACCGTTTTGATTTTACGATGTTGCGTCACATTTTGTGTTGTCTTATTCTCGATATATTCACACCTTCGTTCTTTTTGGGTTTTTTGCTTTCATATTGAATCCCCGTACACTTTTTGGCTTTGCAACGTAGCGTCGCGTTTTTCTATTATTTTTTTTATCTATTATTTATTCATGTTTGATTTCTTGCTAAGACATATGTTACAATTATAAATGATAAAATGGTTAATAATAAAGAAGTTGTAGATACAATACAATTGCAATATCATAACGAAACTGAAATCACTAGTTGAAATTAAGAGAAGAGCGGAAAGGATGTGTCGAATATTGGGATTGATACCTCTAAAATTAATCCAACGTTATCGGTAAAGTTGGAACAACTTTAAATTTAAACTTCAAATTTTAATCTTGACCGTTGGGTTTAATTTTATTTTTAAAACCCCGCCAAAGCGGCTAAAGTACAGGTAAAAACATTACAAAGCTATTAATTTACATCAAATTTACACCATTTCTCTCATTCAATATTACCAACTATACTTTTACTGTTGTACCATAAAAAACTCGTCGACCTTAAACAAATTACAATCTTTTCACTCTAATTTGTGTCTCCAAATACTTGAGTTCGTTCCTGCCTTTCATATATTCCAACATGTCGTCATAACAATACCCTTAGAAAAAATTGTTAGCTCTATTGTCAAGTCTTGTAGTTATAAACAACAACCAGCTCCTCTAATAAAGTTGATCTAACTTTGTTTATGTTGGATGATTTCTAGAGGATTTGAATCCCTTTCATATAGAGGGTTTCAGAAAAGAAAAATGATAAATACTTATAAAGATTAGTCTAAAAATCTTTTAAAAGTTATAAGAAGGTGATATGTGAAATCCACTAATTTTCTTTCATAATTTTAGCCTCTGAATTTTTCACATGTCATCATCTCATAACTAGGAGGATTTTTAAGTTATTCGGTTAGAAGGATTAATCATTTCGTCTAAAAATATATGTATAATAACGATGATTTGGTAGGGCTCACCAAAAAGATTGGTCTGCTGACGTTATATGTTTTTGCCTCCATAGTGTTCTTTGGTCTTTGCTATATACTATCTGTAATCTGTATATTTATAAAGGGTAATAATCAATCATCCTAATTATTTAGCCTATAAATCTTCCTAATTAATAGGATCATGACATGTGGAAAATTGAGATTAGGAAAGAGGATAAGTGAATTACATGTGTCAACAAGAGAATATATTAAGAGGATTTTTAGGAGGATTGGTTAGGAAGATTTATCATTTTCCATTTATAAATAAAAGAAAACGGAGTGAATGGTCAAAACATGTATGCAGACGTGTGATCCCTGTATACGTTATTGTGTTATTATTATTATTATTAATAACGAGCTAATTTTTTTTTTTTTTGAAAGGTGAATTTCATTGAAACTTCGTGTCGCGGTTCGACATCGAGAGATCTAGCATACGTTGTCTTAACCGGGTCCGCGCTAGAGAGCTCTTTCGAAGTAAAAATGCCTATTTCAAATACCCGATGGGGGAAAAACCCCCTACTAATCCGCCCGAAGGCACGACGATCAATAGAGGTAAACCCTGCCCCCTCAGACTTGAACCTGGGTATACCCAAGCCA
>JANDBE010000028.1:1152937-1163716 GCA_024320915.1 Erigeron philadelphicus
AAAATATAGCTTCGAAATAACGGCACAAGCGCGAAGTAGCAACAACTCACACTGAGGGTCATTAATCTTAGCAACAGAATCTATGAGCTTAATGGTTTTACCAACCCTTTTCATAGCAAGTTCACAACTAAAATCGAAGCTCACAATTATTATTATTATTATTATTATTATTATAAAAATAGCCTAAATAACCAAAAAGCATCTTAAATCTATCAAAATACCCAGGTTTAGTCTACTTTACAAGAAATACCCACAAAATCACAAGACCTCAAGGAGGAGCTACGAATCGTAAGCACTTCCGTGTATAGTAAAAAAAAACTTGGGCATTTTGATATATTTAAGATGGTTTTTGGTTACTTACGCTATTTTTGCTTAATATATTTTTTCGAACATTCATTCGCGTTACGATATCAAGAAAATCTCAATGTATAATGGTGAACTTTGCATGTACCCCCTAGACAATGAGATGATGACTATGAGTCGTTATAAGTATTCTGAAGAAAAAACCTCAAGATTTCCCATCCATGAAGATTGAAATTAAGACACTGAATAAAATTAGAGTGCGTCTGACCAACTCTTTATAAATAATTTTGAGTTGGTTCTTAATAAATATTTATGGGTTGGTACTAAAACTCTATAAATAGGTTTGAATCTCTTGGCCTGTAAGCATGAGTATTTATTCTGTTATGATGGTATTTGGTGGAGGGGATTCAATAAGATACGGATTATACGGCATGTGTGTATCGAAACCATGACAGTTCCGAGGATCGGGGTTTTCTCTCCAATTTACACCTAAAACTCTATAAATATTTTAGGTTGAAGCTCTTATTTTAATTATAATTTTGAAGATTGTGAGGAATAATTCATCCGACTTGTGTCAAGAAAGTAGAACTGGTTCAAAACATGCGACTTAACAATCAACAAATACTTTAAATAATATTGTGTTAGTGTAAAGGCGCTCTAACCTCTCTTTGTCCTTGTGCAGTTGTGCTTTGAACGTTTCTGAAAATGGTTAAAAGAAAAAAAAAACTGGATTTAGCCTTCTAGTATGTTTTAAAAGTTGTATACGAGTATCCTTTAGTGTAAGTGGTGATTTTTATAGTGTACAAATCAACTACCGCCGCGGCGCCGCACCAAGCAAACTTATGTTTTAGAGTTTGAGAGCATCAAGCTACCTTACATGATTTGCATGCGATGATCATTTAGGGAATTTACAATGATAATAGCCGACGATTGTGCCTCATTTGTAAAGGGCGTAAAATCAACAAAAAGTTTTCCAACCCATAATATTCGAAAACATAGAGTATCATCATTGAAGCAGGTAGGTTGTTGACCAAGTTTGAAGGCCGTGAGAACACAATGCGTTGATCAAGATTTAAGACAAACACAGAGTCGGATGGCTACCTCAACGAGTTCATATGTCCATAATAGCGACCATGTACTCATGTGGTGAGTTGAGTCGTCCGTTGGCCACGGGCGTCCTTTTTTCTTGACAACTTTAAAAGAGAGATGTCGCCAAACCTTCAATTCCTTGGTTCTTGGAGAAAACAGAAAATAGGCGTAGTAGTAAAAAGAATCCTTCCAGTGTCAAGGACTTACAAATCTACTAGAAAAATAATTGAAACATTCTAACACCCTTCAGAAGAGGGACAGAATTTACAAATCTACTGATTAAAACACTCGAACACCCTTCAGAAAAAAAAACCCTAAAAAATCAGTCATTCAAGTTCTAATAATAATTGTTTATGTGACACATCATGTCAAAGATACACATAATATACTACCAACCAAATTTAGCTTTTTAAAAACCTAAAAGATAGTTGATCAAGACTTCTGAACAGACTAACTGGGGTAGACCAGACATCCCATTCACCTTTCTATTCACCAGCCTGGCTAGCTGGGCTGGTCACAGGTTCATAGGGTTACAAAAAAAGATCATGGATACGATTAAAAGAATCGACAGCAAGATCAAGTACTATGCTTCCATTCAAGAGCAAAGGGAAGAACCGAAAATCACCAAGATTATATTTGTCTTGTATAACAATCAGATTGTAAGCTATGTCATATATATATGAAACTAAGCAAACTAAAAAACATAAAATTGTCTGGAGATCGAAAAAACCAACTAAAATGGCATTAGTTTTACAAATGAACATACCATATCAATATATTTTGGGAATGAATGTCATATGCATTATTCTAGTAGCGTTTATTGTATCCCTGTGAAGGTTGCTGATCCCATACTGGCACGAAACCTGAAACATGTCAAGAAATCTGTAAACACACACATAAATATGAAAATTGTGATTCCAAAATGGAAAGCCGAACCAACAAATCTCATGTTTAAATGGGCAGGATGGGGTTCAAAATGGACCAGGTTAACCCACCAACACTTTCTCTAACCATTTTTCTTTTAATGATTGGCCAGAAGTAATGGATGTGTTAGATCTGATTGCAAAAGGTTTTTAGGATCCAACTTCTTATGGAATAGCACATATTTATAATGATGTAAACATTATCAGTAAAACTATAACCCTGATTGACTGGTATTCAAATAAATTGGTTATAGCTTCCCCAACAGCCCCTGTAGTCTACAATAACGACCGGGTAAACAGATGAGGTTTTCCTGTTTAGGTTACCCGAAGAGGGCGAGTCTTTGGGTCAGATTTATGCAGGCTAACAGAGGTATCCCCGTGGCCGTTTCCAAACCCTTCCCATAGCCACCCGAAGATGTTACACTAACAACCCATCACACTAAATCAAAAACATGCTCCAAATCGAATCAAACCAAAGGGCATTTGTGGGAACTAAAAGCTACAGAACAACAAATAAAAGAGAATCAAATCCCAAAATTGCAACCACCTTGAACATATACAACTCATAAAAGAGTAAAGTATGAAAAAATAACTCAAAAATTCCAATTTCTAAATATGTAACATAAAACAATGTGAATATGACGTTCAGCATATAAACTCACAGAAACAGCTTCTCAAGTAGATATACTAATAAGAGTATCAAGAGAATTTAAAGTTTTTGCATACTTATCGGTATCTCTCCCAGTGACATATATATTGACTCATCATCAGCAAGAATCCCCTGAAATAACCATTAAACCATGTATCTATCAGGCAAGATAATGAAAGACTATATAGAATAAAGTGCACTGAAAAGTATCAGGATATATTTGATCCTATGATCAATAGTAGAAGCAAATATCATGCCAACAAACTTTGCAGGATTTTTTATTTTTTACTTTTGCAATAGACTTAACAGGCTAACAGCATAATATCTTAAACAAAAGGAGTGATCTATAACTCAATAAAGAAAAGGTATCAACGTCCAGTTGCTATGTTTACGGAGAAAACCTACAAACTCCCAATGACAGTAACTCGAAAGTGGGTGAGACTCCAAGAACAAAGAGAGAAGAAGAGACTAAACTTTCATATGCCATTCATACTTCAAACAGTGAGAACTACATATTGCTAGAAATAGCCTTACAAACTGAAGAGATGAAATAAACAAACTGCTACTCATTGGAACCTAAAACTCAGTAGCATTGAGCAAGAATACTGAAATACCGAAACCGAACCGGTACGGGTACCGAAAATTGGTACCGATGGGTATTCGTACCGGTATCGGTTTTAAAGATTTTATGTAAACGGTATCGGTACCAGTTCAGTATCCGGAAACCGAATTTGGTACGGAAAGCTTTATATTGTCTGTAAATATATGTATATCTTGGTAATTGGTATATGTGCTGAAAGCTTTCATAATTCGTACCTAAGAGCAAAAGAAGCAAGGCTTGATGGAACCATGCAAGATTGCAAGTATTGTACAAGTTCCTTTCACTTCATAGTCATACATGATTCAAATGGCTTTACTTTTTCATATGACTATATACTCATTACGAGATTAATATTGTCGATAAATGGCGTCAGTATGGCAAAATGTGTACAAACAATTCATTGCAATAAAAATGAAGCCAAAGTACGTAAGCCCCAGAAAACATATTTGTTAGGATTACAAGGACATGATTGCAAAATAACTTCTTATCATACTCATGTGATCGGTACTACATAGAGACAAAACCAGTGTTGCAAATATCGGACTTATCGGCCGACTTATCGGCGATATATCGCTTATCGGGGGTTTACTGATAAGAAAAATGTATTATCGGGGCCATTTATCGTTTTGGTCAAAATTCGGTCAATCTCGGTTGTTATCGGTTGTTATCGGGGTTATCGGTCAACTTATCAGTCCCTAAAAAATTGACTTTTTTTTTTAATAAAGAAACGGCTTTTCAGTTTGCTGTAAAACAGTAAAAGAACTCTTTATTGCGCCTTGAGGAGTTGTCTTGGTAATCGCCACTTTTCCAGCCACTTTTCCTGCTCAAACTGTAAGACAATCGTATATATTGCTAGTAAATATATAAATTTTAGATAAATTCCTTTACATTTTAGGGTATCCGATATATCCCCGATGTATCCTATTTATCGCTTATCGGGGGTCGGCCGATAATAAACCGATAACCGATATTTACAACCTTGACTTGGCGGTAGTTATCTAAAACGTAAGCAAAATTAAATTCAATCGCTCTGCCAAAAACATAGAAGGTGGACTCACTGTAAGCTTCCAATAACGCAGTGCAACAGGATGCAGGAACCGGTGACGAGGGCAGCTCTCTAAGTACATGCTGCAAATTTATAATCAATAACAAACAAGAAATTAAAATTGTTAAAGTTTCCCCTTTTATAAGCCTTTTCCCTTTTTCTTATAATAATAGAGTAATATATCTTCTTCAGGGACTAACTAAAACTTAAATCAACTACGTACCTTAACACAATCACCAACGACATGTGCATCCTCATCAGAACTGAATTCAGTCTTGCCTAGAAAAAGGTATGGTATTTTTATATAAATTTAAACAAAAACAAAGGACCAACAAAACAGAAGGCCGTAAACATAAATGAAGTGAAACCTGTTTCATATTCTTGAACTCTGCGATCTACCTCCTCCACATCTGCAGATTGTCTCAGGATTCCTTCCACTTTGCCTCCTGTTACATACAAGTTTATATCAAGAGACAGAGAGAGTAAAAGTAACCTAAAACCACGAGCAATCAAAATTCCAAATTTCCTTACTATCACACAAACTTTTTATGTGATACCAGAACATCTTTATTTTCTATAGACGCTTACCATGTTTCTCTAGAAATCTAAGCGCTTTCTCAAGGAAAGATGGGCCTCCATCTATGTCTTCCAGTGCTAGCAATATTGGTCTTCCGACAACTAAAGATTTAATGGGGCGTTTATTACTCCCTGAGAAAAAGGCAGAAACTCTTATTAACTTCATACTGATTGAAGATCAATAAAGCAGCAACTGCCTGTAGCTAGTAGTAGAAACTTCGTCTCATTCACGTATGAATGGCATGGTTTGAGTTACAATTTCAAGTAATTTTCAACTGGGTTAAAACTTCAGCAACAAAAGAGAATGGACCAAATGGTTTACGTCTCCTGAAGCATCTTTTAAATGCACACAACCCCCTAAATCACTTTTTTCAGATACGCAGATGATAATTATAATAGTATATTGTTCTGTAAGAAGACTTATAAATTAACTATCATATTTTACTAACGATAGCCCTTATGGGTATGCTTAACCACCACATAACTATTATTATGGGATCAGTAAATAGCCATTTCTAAAAATCAACAACCTTATGTTGATTATAAGAAGTTACACCCTTAACCATAGCACTTTGGGCTATGGTTAGCAAAAGCAAAACTCTTAATAGTTATACTAGAAAACTTTCATAAAAAAACGGAGTGTTCTCAAGTCAGCTCGTTCCCGGACTCATATGTCTGTACCAAAACCGACTGTTTTTGAGCCAACCCCATATTGACCATTTACCCAACCCATCAACCTCGACACTTCTACCTACAGCCAATTCATAACAATATTTATTAAATTACAAACTTGCGTTCTATATAAATGACTAGATTTGAGTAGGCATGAAAGTTCACAAACATTGATGAAAGGACCCTTCAGTTGAATCAGTAGTATCATTCCGGAATATTCCATTTTGTCCTATAACAAGGGCTGCATTTGGGGCTTGTGCAAGAGCATGTGGCTGTATTCCACTCGTACAAATCCACCAATGTATTTACTTAACTGCCAATATCTTGAACAGATGGTGTATCAAAAATGGAAAATGTGGTTTGTTTCTTGATCTAAAGAATATAAACAAACAACACACAAAAATACATATATGATTGTAACAGTCAATGTTGAAACTGCGAAGTCAAACATTAAGAACAGGACTATAAAAGATTACCAACAGCTGTGACAATGTGAGCCAACTTGCATCTGCCGCTTTCTTTCACTTGGAGTAAAAACAAATGAAGTAGCAACACTTGCACAGCCTCTAGCCACACAGTGGGCCAATGAATGATATTCCTGCATTAATTTTGTTAAGTGTATGAAAACACATAGAAAAGCTTTTTAAAGGCAAATTTTTATTGTAGACACTGCCTTTAACATCACCTTATATAATAAAGACATTTGTACAATACACATGTCAGTAAACTACTAAAGTAAGTATACAAAAGAAAGTCCTTTACCTTGGCCAAAAGAGGAAACAAAGCCCCCTTTAACGATTCATAACTGAAAGTATAAATTGCTGAAATTGGTGCTGAAGAAGCAATATTGCTTGTAATTCCCCGGTAAAGTCCAGATAAACCTGAAAATAAGGTTATAAACTCATAATCAGTTTACTGAATGCTCTTCAATAAGAGTATTGTATGAGTAAAGCCATCCTTGATTTCTTCACATTACCTCTTTCAGAGATTATTGATCTGCCGATATATTGAATAGATCTTTGTTCGGTATGGCCAGACTGAATGACAGTCTTAACTGTATCAATCGGATGCAAACACAGACTGACAAATACACCAGCAAATGCTCCAGCATAAGCATGTTCTTGCTTTGCAAGTCCACACTGTAGTTTATATAATGATGATGATGGAAAGATCTGCAAAGCAGAATTTTCCTGATTGACAAAATGACTTTCTTGACTCTCTATGGACTCACATAAGTCATCCTCTTTCTCCTGTCGAGAATTTAAATAAGAACTCATACCTGAACCACTATCATCTGCTTCTGCATCCTGTATAGAACTAAGAAGATAATCCGAGCACAAAGACGTACATTCCGGCTTTATTTTTAACACATTGCTAGTATTATCCTGTGACTCAGATTCTTGAGTGTTGGCTAATCCATTGTAGCCAACATCATTTATCGTAGTCATACCATTATCAGGTCTAGTAATGTTATCTGGACTATTTACTTCAACACTACTTGTTTCTTCAGCATTATAGCAGTAATCTGTTCTACTTTTACAATGCTCAGTTGGTCTCGTAAAGCTGTATGGTGCTCATCTATACATACATATTTTGCAATCCATATGAGATCCTCACATTAGAAACCCTCTTTTCTGTGCCAGATAGGTCCATCGTGCCAGAACGAGTATCCAGACATCTCAGAGCGTGATGGTAAATTTGACTCACACTGTCACAGTCAAAAGAAGAAAGCTTTTCGATTACATGTAAAAAGCCTAAGGTATTTTGCACATTTGCTGTGGGTAAAACGTGACTATCAGCTTTTAAACTGACCAAGACATTCTAACCCTCAGAAGATATAGATCCAACGATATTTCCATTCTCGGCTGGATAATAAAACATATTTTCTTTCTGAAGGCTTTCATTGTTTTGTGTTGATTGCCTATGATGTAAAACAGGAAGAGACGAGGTGGCAAAATTCCATAATTGGCAGGCTCCTGATATGAGATCAGCTGTGCATACTATAGGTGGTGTTACTTCAGTTTGGTTAGCAGGTATTATCATTAGAAGTGGGAGCATAATCTTCACGGGGAACATCCACAAGATCAAAAATAGCTCCTTCATGAGGGTTATATCTATAATTGATGGATATAACTCAAGAATCTCCTTTGAGAAGAACGATTGTAGAGAGAAAAATACAACTGCAGAATGAAATCTCATCATTATCAATCTTATTAGATTTATTACTAATATACATATAGGCAAATCAAAATCTTGGTAACTTATTGCACATAAAACATTTTTTTATCAAAAACAAGACGGCAAATGTCATAAATCGCATCGAAATGCACCACATAAATAAGTCTTTGCATCCTCTTGTAACTATACGAATGTTTGTCACTTTGTCATTTTGCCTTGTATAGAGATGCCCCGAAGCACATTTATTTGAGTAACCAGCCATACACACAATCAATAATGTACCCCCATTGTATATATTGTATTATTGTTGTTCGAGGGACCAACAGTGGCATCAGATTCGAACCAGAGATAGACCAGCCGTTTTAGAAGAAGACAGATAGAGAAGAGATTGATTAAGAGTAAGACCGATCCAAGATAATTGATTCAGGGGAATCAATCAAGAGAAACCAATCGAATCATTTTCTTTATAACCTTAAAAACCCCAATAATTCAATTTATTCTAACATCATTTAAATTTGTTTCGTTTCTTTACTTGAACTCAAAAAAATAGTGTAACAAAATAATAATGTACATCTTAAAAATAAAATCTAAGTCGTCATTCACTCGTACAAATCCACTAATGTGTCTGCCTGATAAAATTAGATTACAAACATGAAGAGATCATAAATAAAATTAGATGTAAAAAGTTTCAATGCTCATCCACCCACTTATTTAACAAGAGAACAAAGAATACTTAATAATAACAGCCACAACATGCATGTATACAAATTTTTAATAGAGACATGAGACATTTTTGTTTTTTTAAACACATTTCTGCCACTACATAAAGTATTTATTTCATCACATTTATTGAATTACAAATATATAAATCTGGCCTCATTTATTACAAATGATAAAAACTTACTCATAATCTTGGAGGTCGAAGTTCTTCCTTTTGCTCTCTTTACCTCCCGTTCTAAATATCTCCATATCACCACCCCAAGCAATTCTCCCAATGACATCTAACATAAAACAAGAAAGGATAAATACATGACTGTCATTATTAGTTATAAATATCTATAACCAAAAGGAGGGGATGTATTATACTAACCGACAGTTATAGCTCCATTCAAATTATCAGCAAGGATGTCATTAACAGCAATGAAATTAAAGGTATATATTAAGACAGTTTGCACACCAGTGCATTTGAAAAAATTAATCTTATAATCAAGATCAACAACACTATGTTTGTCCTTTTAGGCAGCAACATCAAACTTTCGGATCAAAACATCGGCATCCTCCTTCAGTTCACCTTTGAAGTGTGGCACCAAGTGCATCTTAACACATGCTTGAATCTCTCAAGGCTACAACAACAATACGAAAGAAACAGTTACAAATATGAAACAAGATATAATTGAAATCATCAGGAAGTTGAAAACAAAACAAATATATGCATGGGGAGAAAGCACACAATTAATGCACATCACACCCAACCTTACTTTTCCGTGCAAGAAATAATACACAATAACCAATACATACAGATTTATATATACATAATACCCATAACTAAGTCATTAGATTCCAACTAAACCCGAACCAACTCCCTATACGGCTGCTTAAATCATCAAAAAACTCACTTTTCGGATCTGGTCCTATAAACACTTGACAGGTAACCTAAATTGACCTCATGACCTAGCCTCCTTTAGTTGAAGAGGGAGATATGTACACATTAATAGATAACACGGAGACAATAATCTTCAACACTATATCCTTTCTCATCATGTCGATTTGACAAACTATCACCAACTATTAGACCTGTTATAACTACTACTTGTCACATCAATGTTGCTCTTCATCATTTCATGTAAATTCTCTCTTAGCCCATCTCTCTCTTTGTCCATCAACTTATGATGATATAAGAAAGAAACAAGATAATCTAAGCTCAATAATCAGCATAAAATATTAACACATCATCTTCATCTTTCCTAGTAAACAAAACGTTTATTCTCTACTCACCTTGGCTACAGTTTTAAGGCCATTGAAAGTTTATGTTGGTTCAGGCCCCCGTGACATACACTTCACACCCACTGCTGAAAGTTACACATATATGAAAGTTAAATGAAGAAATATATGAAGCATAAAGGGAAAGAGAACTTGCAAAGAAAAGGCTAACCCAAATCAATAAAACGACATGGCTGTAATACTCAATATGGTTAACATAAACTGTAGCATATACCATTGAACTTTTGTAAAGCTATATAGAGTAACAATTGAATCACAAGCCACTACTGCAAACTAATACCTGATGCAACACCTCAGTATATGGCTGCATATATTTATCAAACTACTAATATTAGACAAAAACAAATTTCTTCAACACGTACTCTAAGATTTAATATGAGGAATTTTAGTGTCAATATAATCACTTACAAAGTTAATGCACTTGAATCCCTAATTAATAAATCAACCCATGTAAACAAAGCATAAGAAGTGGAGACTAAATACCTGCTCCAAAATTATGATGATACATATACCATGTTCATCTTTGTCACGACATCCAGCTCTTCCACTCATCTAGTCATCAGTAAGTATAAAAATCAAAACACAATAAGAAAATTTTTGCAAGCTAAAATGAGTATATAATTCTATTAAAATGTTGTAATGCTCGCCTGAATATACACACCACATCCTAGGTAATCATGGTTGTCACGAACCCATCTTTTAAGACTGGTAAGATAACTGTTTTTTGCAAGCATGTTCAACC
>JANDBE010000028.1:1169362-1181983 GCA_024320915.1 Erigeron philadelphicus
ATAAAGAAGAGGGGTATTTTAAGTACTTCAAATCATGAATTGAGATTTTCAAAAAGGACAAAATGCTTTATAAGATAGAGATGTTTAAATTAGTGAATAAAGAAAAAAAATATTTTTTGTTTTTCAAAGGTAAAATTTGTACTTTGTAAAGTATTAGTATTAGTCAACTTTTGATGTCCTTTTTTGGTTCATTACTAGTTTACTTCATATATAATGTTAATCCTTTTTTCCTATTTTGTGTCGTTTAGATGTTGTATAGGGAAGTTTGACTACAATTTGTGAATTTGTGTTAGATGTTGTTTATGTTTTGTTCGATCTAGTTTCATGTTATTTGGTACTGTCGAGAAGTTTCGGTGTTTACGGGGTTGTTTCATTGATGTTTGGATTATGTTTTAGGGATTAGTTTCCTGGAATATAAGAAAATTTGAACAAATGTTTATAGTAGGAAATAACTAAAATTGTGTGTATTGTATGTAAACAACTCGAAAATAATAATATATATTGTATGTAAGAATTTCATTTCAACCAATTAAAATCTGACAAGTGGCACCTGTATATGGTTGACACGTATGTTTTTTTACATACAATAAACATTTTTTCGAGTTGCTTATATACAATACACACAACTTTAGTTTTTTCCTACTTTAGACATTCGATCAAAGAACATTCCAAGAAACTAATCCCTATATTTTACGTTATTTAGGTTGCTATTGATTGTTTTGATGTAATATCAATGTTGTGTTTAATGAATACCATAATAGATGTATCCATTTTAAAATAAATATTTTTGTCCCCATCTAGATAAACAACAAAATTTAACAATTAATAACAATGTTTTGTATACTATATCATAAAACTTGTACGAGTAAATTATATTTTTTGTCTTTGAAAATGACACGTTTTTTACCTTTAATTATTTAAGTGAAAAAATATCAATTTTCAATTTAAAGTTGGCAAAAATCTGCAATCAAAGTCCTTCCTCTCGACGACGTTTATTTTTAGCCGTTAACGTACGCACGTGCTAAACTCGTGAGGACGCTAATGTCATTTCACGTTACACCCGAGGGACGAAAAGTGAAAAAATAAGCTATTTGACGGACGAAAAATGAAAATCATACATATAAATTTATTCTTCCATTTTTTCTTTTCCGATCATCTTCTTCGATCATCTATAACGATTGAATTTTCAGACTAGACATTTATTTTCCGTTGATACCTAATAAAAACTCGACTTTCAATCCAAAAACCACAAACAAAATACTTACTCAAATTCATGGTATAGAAAAGACAACCAATCAACTAAATTATAGTTTAAACATGTCATCTCGTTACTTTTTTTTTCTATCTTTGGTCCCCTCGGACTTCTGTTCCTAAACTTGTGTCAATCCACCGAAAACACGTAAAGTAAATTTGTGTCACTCCCTTTTTTTTTTTTCTTTTCTAAATCCCTTTCTTTATTTCCTTTCTTTCATCATATATTTCTTTTATTTCCTTTCTCCACTTTCTTCTTTCTCTATAATATCATTATACAGCATCGGGCCGCATTATCATTAAAAAATGATCACGGTAGCCGCAGATTGTGGTGACACGGTGACATCTATCGTATATCATCAAAAGACGAACCGCCTTGTTTGGATGTTGATCTTTACTGAAAGAGGGACGGTGGATGGCGGTGATTCTAGGCGGCGGCGGTTGGTTGGCTGTGATTCTAGGCGGTGGCGGTCGATTGGCGGTGAATATAGATGACGGTGGTTGGTGATGACTGTGACGCTGGTGTTTGGTGGTGATTGTAGGCAGCGGTGGCTTGAATAACTTATATATAATAAAAAATAGCCGATGGTCGATTATATCATAAAATAAATTTAGTTAATTTTTTTTTTTTTTAACTGTAATAGTATAAACTTACTTGATTAATATTTCGGCATGAAGGCTTGAATAGTTTATTTTATTTTAATTGAGTTGCGGGAAAAAAAAAAAAGAAAAAAAAGAGAAAAATCTAACTATAGCTTCCTTGAGAAGCTAATACTTTCACAGTTTCACTCTCATTTGTATCTTATACAGTTTCAACTTATTTAATACGCTTTCACTGTTGCAACGATCGATCTTTACTTTTCAAACATATATCTCGTTTTTTGAATATCATCATTTCTAGCTACTAATTAATCAAGGTACGTACGTAGCTTAATTTCTTTCAAAACCCATGCATTTGATTACTTACAAACACTATATATGCTTCATTTTTTTTCTGTATTATGTATATATAATGTAGTATATATATAGATAATTTTTTTTTGTTTTTATGACTAATAATCTCATACGAGTATGGTTTTGCGAGGAAGAATATGGCTGACAAGAATACGACGGATGATGTAGGCTCATTGCAGAGTGGTGATGCGGTTTCGTCGAAAGTCGGTCAGGTAACTGTACTATATATATATATATATAGATATTTTTTTGTTTTTATGACTAATAATCTTCATATATTTGAAGCTTTGATATTTAAGGGTAAAGTTGTCATCATCTTACCTCCCTCGTACACCGGCTTTTGCTGGGATTGAGTTTCGTTGTCGTCGTTGTTGTTGTTGTTGTAACAGTAGTTTAAGGTAGGATGGATAATGATGATGAATTGATCATATATTAATGATTTCATACATAGTTGTTAGGCAGACTCAAAATGAGTCATTGACCAACTGGAGTTTGACTCGTGACTCGTACAAGTTAACGGGTAGTATTTTTGTAGTTTCTAATTAAACTTTGTCAAGTATCTAAGTCAGTTTTTTAGTAAGTTTATTTTAGTTATTTGGCTAGTAATTTAGTTTGTTTTATGTATTAGTGGTTTGACCTAAGTTTTAGAATGTGGGTAAATGGCAGTAAATTAGGAGACGTGGGAGAACCATTTGGTGTTTGTAAACAAAAGTCTCTGCAATTACATATTCTTATAGATACATATGGTTTGTGAGTTTATATATTTGGGCCTGAACCTTCAAAGTATGGTATAATATTTTGTCAAATTTCAGATGAATCCTAGTATTACTGCGGATACACAAAAAGGAAAATTTGAAGAAGAACCGGCTCAATCTCAAACCGCCAGCTCTTCAGTCCCATTAATTACTGGAAGAAGATTGAAGAGGAATTTGGAGGGTGTGCAAGCACTTAACCAAAATTCTATATTCTTTAAAAAATCATGGAAATGTTTAAGTCTATACGGTGATGATAAGGGAAGAGTCATTGTCAAGTGTAATTTTTGTCAAAATTATATCCATATTGGCGAGAAATGGAAGACATCAAGCAGTAGGACAGTGACCCAGGAAGTTTGTTACACTATCCCAGAGGGGGAGGAAGAGGAAGAGGAAGAGGAAGTTCATGAAATACCATTGAGGCGAAACGTCAAGGCAAGGACCATTGAAGGTACATATCATCCTTCTGAACTCACTATCAATCCAAGTATCGCAGATACACAAATAGGAAAAGTTGAAGCCCAAACTGAGTCGGTTCAATCAGCTACAAGCAAAGAACCGATTCATTCTCAATCCGCCAGCTCTTCAGTCCCATCCACAGCTGGAGGATTGAAGATTGTTAAGGTGTTGCAAGGTACAACTCTGTTCGTTGATGAAAAGGGAAGAGATGTAATCAAGTGTAACTTTTGTGAAAATACTGTTCATGTTGGCTATAGGAAGGAATCAAGTAAGAAATCAGTGACTCCGAAAGTGTGTTTTACTATCCCTGAGGAAGAGGAAGTTCACGAAACACCATTGATGTGAAACGTCAAAGTACCGACTGTTAGATCAAAGAGCATCTGCCAACAAATGCTATGTGTTCTTTCGTTATTTCAGCATATCGGGTAATGGTGGCTTTATGTTTCTCATGTTCTGATATTATAAGCTTGTATATGCTGTTTTAGGTACTGCTTTTGATCTCTTTGATGAACTTTTATGAAAACTATTTTGAATTGTCATGCAAGTAAATTGTTTGACATCATTTTACCAGGTGGGTGGTTAAATTTGATGATCAAACTCATCCGTATATCTGACCCTTTTAGGTGAAACAAGTATAATCTGACCCGTTTTGACTGCAAACTATCCAGAAATCTTACCCAACCCGCCTGTGTTGATAAGCATAATTCCATGTCTCTTTCTGGATCTACTCAGATACTTTTAATGTTTGTTAAAAACAATGTGCTAAACTTGATGTTTATGCTAGCTAGGTTATAGCTCTATATTCTCACAATTGCCCACATGACGCAAAATAGAATGTTCCCACTTGATTTTTGAAAGCTTTATTAAGTTGCTTTAATGATGAAAGCTATTTCGGATAGTGAACTTTTGCACCTCAGGTACAACCATTTAAATATTGCAGGCATGCAACTCTTTAAAAAGAAAAAATGGTCACAGTACTTCCTAATGTTAATGTAGTACCGCTTGAGAAGATGTATTCTTTTGGGAAATAAACCAACAAGTTATTTCCAGTTGGGAAGTCAAAACGTGCAAGTCAAAGATTAGAACTGATTCATGCAGAGTCTTAATACTAGGATGAGTTGGGTCTAATTTTTGAAGCTGAAGTGAGAAACCTTTGACCATTTCAAATGATTCAAGGCGTTGGTGGAAAATCAAACAGGAGATGGCATATAATTACTTCCAACGGATCGTGGAGGTGAGTTTCTATCAGAAGAATTTGCTGGGTTTTGTGATGATCATGGCATTAAAAGGGAACTTACGGCACACCAAAGCAAAATGGGGTGGCGGAATGTAAGAATAGAACAATTTGCCGGGTTTTGTGATGATCATGAAAGTTATACATATGTTGTTATAGATTTACAGATTTAGATGATGATGATGATGAAACATTTAGTTAACTAGTTATTGTATTTGCGCGTTACCGTGAAATATGTTTTTCACAATATATATATTATAAAGAATTAATAAGATGTATAAAAACATAAAGATAATTATATCACATGCCTGCAAGGGCGGAACTATGTTGGGGCTAGGAGGGGTCCTAGCCCCCCCAAAAGTTCGAGTTATATATATTGTGTTTAAAAATATTAACATGTGAAGCTATAGATCAGTTGGTTAAACCACGTATGTTGAGACACTTGCATGTGAGGAGGTTGTTGGTTCGATTCCCTCCTTGTCCATTTTTATCTGTAAGTATTTATATCATTTTTTATTTTTCATTTGTAAGTGTAAGTGTCTCTTTAAAATCTATTTAATCTGTACATATATTTATTAAGTTTCAACTGTTAATGATTTACCAAATAACTACTTATGAGAACTATACTTTTTATTTAAAGAAATTGTAACAAACTATATCTAATAATCACTTTATGGTTAATAAGGTTTATTATTTATGCATTTATATACCATTGCTTAACACATGTGTTAGTCAAAAGCTTCACTTAATTTAAAATGTTAATGAAAATCTACATATGTTTCATAATGAGTATATATTTTGTGTGATTGATCAAAATTTAAATATTTTATGATCTTTTAAGTAGTCACAGATCTAAATTTTCTTGACATAATAGAATAAAAACATGTAAATTTTAAATTTTTTTTGACAAATGTAAAAAATTAATAGTCTTAAACTTGCCCCTCCAAAAGTTTTGCTCAAGTTCCGCCATTGCATGCCTGTAAAACGTAACGATGATATAGATTAAAAACTCTCTATATATAAAAATACGGATATAAATAATCAAAATCCAAATGTTTAAAAGTAAAACCATGATTGTTTGAAAGTTTTTTGATGAAAACATGAGAATTTAAAAATTACATGTCAAGAAAATGAAAACGAAAACTATAATGTGGGGTTGAATTAAAAGATAGAGATTTTTCTTAAAAAAGACAAGTAATATATAGCAATAACAATAAAAAAATATATAAAAATAATAAAAAGATGTATAAAATATGTTTAATGTTACATGAACGTAAAACATAATTATGCTAAAGGTATTATATATTTAAAACGTTTAGATTGTCTTTGCTGCAAGATAATTTGTTACAGTTCGGGCCTGATAATATTTGATGAAATACGAGTTCCACCACCATGGCATGCACTCTTTTTCCCCAAACGACATGCACCCCTGTCTCTCTCATCTGAATTTTGTATTCATTTATTTTTCAGGTTGTAATTATAACAACAGAAGAAACTGGCAAATTAGATAAAAACCAATATAGTTGGTTACTTGTTTTGATCCTGATAAGTAAAATTATAGGATTTTGATCAATTGATAAAGTTTGGTAAGAGACTTCTTTTTGTATATCTTTTTCTGCACCAACCACCTTTGGGATTGACCAAGCCTTTGTTCGGAGAATCATCTTCATTTGAGGCACTTAAATTTGTTGAAGGCATTAATGTAACTCCTGTCCAGAGTGGACATCTATTGCAAAGGGTCCATACAAGGTCCGTAAATTACAGTCTGTCTAATGCAATATGCTGGACAATATCAAATATGGTTTTAAAATTTTAATGCAAAATCATGCAAAATTTCTAACCAACAGTCTAACATAAATCACCTTGTAGTCAATAATGTGTAGTTTCTTATTTGAATCACCAAGAGTGCTCAGATGTACACAGATACAAATCTATATAGATCTATACATATAGATATGAATGTCAGACTCTTGTCCTCTGCCCTGCCTACGGTAAGGTCTTGAAAAACCACATGGATGTGCATGATGAGTACCAACATTCCTGTAATCACCACCATAGCCAATAGAACATCCAGCTGCAGGGCGGCATATTGGCACCATGTCAGTGACAGACCGAATAGACGGCCCCTCATCATATGGATCATCAATGTGTCTTCGAAAATATGCCACAAGCCGGTCAATTTCTACAAAAATCTTCTTGCGGAATTCGAAACCCTTTGGATACAATCCAACATACTCATGATGTGGATTTAAACTTCTTATGTATGTTAAAATAAACATGCCTGGGTGTTCATGAGATATACCAAAAGAGTAAACAATTCTTGAAGGATTCTCCATTTTTTCTTTCCTTAAACTCTCATCAACTTCAGTTTTCCCTCCATCTCTAAACTTGCGGTAAGCCAGCATTGTCTTTAAGTGAGTTACTAACGGATCAACATAACGATCCATTACCTACAATAGTACAGATTGATGCTATCTCAATTCTCAACAACAGTTTGAATATAATAGACCATTTACGATTTTGGATATCTCAATTATGTTAATCGTTTGCTAAAGGTTACTTTACACACGTTCCGTTTTCTCCCAAAATTCAATCAGAAAAGATGAAGAACTACAAACTGAAGGTGGCAAAATGGGCGAAGATGGTGACAGGTAATTTTGTTGCCAGTAGAAACAGGTCAGCCCAGGTTAGCCAAGTGTGCATAATATTTACGTAATAAACCTAGTATTGATACGATTACAAAATTATGTTACTTGAAATAATAAATCTGATTTGTTGAACAATAAATATATATGGAGATAGTCGGGACAACTTTCAACCCATTTGACATGTTCAAACCCAATTGACATATTTGTAAGTTAGGGGCTTCAAATTGGCAGAAATCAGACACCAGTCTACAAGGATATCTAAAATAAAAGACTGACCTCGTCCAGATCTTCAAATACATCCTCTCCTATTTTTAATGTTTTCCCAAGGCACAAATCACTTGTAAAGTCCCTAGTTCCCTTTCCACCTTCAATAATATCTTCGTGGGCGTAAACACCCTCATAGATTTTGAGTGTCAAAGTTAAGTATGAGGTCCCACGAGAGCTAGGACGAACAATACTCGCACCAGGTTCCTTGTCAGACAGCATCTGTTAAACAAAAAAAGAATAGTCATAACAATTCACAACAAATGATTATAGTATAATATAATATAATATAATTTGTATACACACACCTCCGTTGTTTCATCAGCTGTAATATTCTTGAAGTGTGGGTGAACAATCATTCTTGACTTAAAATGCTTCTTTGCCAACTCTTTAGCTTTACGAGCTTTTTCTTTGTCAATTCCTGAATTGTCGTGGTCTTCGTGGTAATAAGGATCCATGGTTTTATAGATTTGAGAATGGCTGCTTCTTACATCATTGTCTCTACGACTCAAGTACACCTTCAGACTATTTGTATTAATTGCTTTTATTTTACAAGTCAACACATCACCTTCATTTAACCTCTCAGTCAAATCAATGTCCCTCCAGTCATCACTGTAGTCTTCTTTACGAAGAAAACCAGTCAACCCTGACTCTAGAAAACATACAGCTCTTTCAGATTGAACCTTTCGAACAGTCGCTTGGATGATTTTACCCACAGAAAATGTTTCTTCAGTCTCCCCAGAAAGCATGTAAAACACTTCATCTTTATTTGGTGCAACATACGGTCTTCGCCAGCCTTGGAAACCTTGTATCAACTCCAATAGTGTATGATCAAGAGTGTCTTTTACATTCTCTCGTTTCTTATCTCGTGCATATGCATCAACGTTGAGCATCTTCAATAAATATGGGTTTTCTCTAAAATGCTCTATTGCCATTTCAAGCATATCTTCATCTTCGTGTACATCGTTTCCTAATTCAAGAGTATAAATATCTTTAGCCAACTCTTGTGCAATATTGTATGATTCCGGATGAATTCTGGTATAATCCAATAAGTCAATGAATTGAATACTGCTAGCAGCGTTTCCACTTCAACAAACACGTAAGAACCCGACTGCATTTACAAAGACCTTTTTACCTAGACCATGGGTCAACAGGTCCTTACGGGTTTATATCGAACCAGCCCTCACCAAGGACCTTTGAAGAGAGGCGGCTTTTCGAGGTCCAAGCCTGGAAATGAACTGTAGAGGAGCAAATAACCATTCGTGGCTTATGGCTAGATTTACATCAAGACCGACTTGGTTAGTGGCATCTACCATAACTTGTTCAACCATGCTATACTTTTCATCCCGAGTCAGAAAGCTTTCTAAAGGACTAAGTTTCCACGATAATATCTCCTTTGCTGGTCCACATAAGTTAGCAACCATTGCTAATGGATTTTGAAGGTACCGCCCAAGGGCCACAGCACGCTTAACAATCCCTGAAAGATGATAACATTGAAACTTAGATAACATTTTGCTAAAGGTGGCAATGTAAAAAGATTTAATCATTAAGTTAGTGATGAGTCACATTTGAGTTGTGTTTTATCATGAACAGATCATACAAACAAAATTGCGTGAGTTGAGAATGCTCAGTGCGTATTATTAATATTAATGCATAAAACTTTGGATTGTTCGTGAAATAAGATGTTTTAATCAATATTAACGCACCAACTACCGCACCCTCGTAACTGCCTCAACTTGAGTCCCTAGTGCCACTTCTGATATGTATATCATTAGACAGAGAATACCAAGTTAATTACCAGGCTGTCGTTGAAGTTGATCAGATGATATACGAGAATTTTCATACAAGTGTGAGAGTGTCTCGTCAGCATACACTACGTCCATACTATCCATTTCTGTGACCTCTCTTGGGTTACGGTCCACAATATTGCAATATACCTGATAAAAAAAACTAATAGCATTAATATACCGGCAACTTAATTCGTGACCGCTGAAAATAAGACAATACAATGATAGAGAAACACATTTACCTCAAAAATATCCTCCATGATCTTACGACAGGACAAATTTGCAGCTCCAAGAACGACAACATGAGGTTTATGATCTGTAATAAACTTCATGAGGCGTTCTTGATCGTTCTTTTTCCGTTGCTTATCATTAAAACTTTGACCACGTAAGTTAATCGAACCAGCATAAAGCACATCAAGGAGCTCCCCATATGAATCTAACATTACAAATGTTGTTGCAGGATTCCCTGGACCCCAACAGCATGCCATAAGTCTTGGCACAGCTACCAAATCATCAGAGGTCATGACATACATTGGTTCGTTCTTCTTATAAGGTGCTACAAATACTTTGTCCCATAACAATCTTCTATATTCCTTGAGTAACCAGATTTTGGCTCTACTGGACAATAAGGCCCTTGCCTCTTTTGCCATAGATGGTAAAAGCAAACCATCAAGGGCGTCTTTTATTATCTGAGTTCTTTGTTCATTCCATAATTGAGCTGATTTACTAACACCATCACTAAGATAGTACTCATGAGCATCATCAAATAATTTCTTATAGATAGATGCTGGAATCTTTACAGACACCTGAATAAGTTTCTCCTCTTCGGCCTTTTGAATAAGAAGCCATTTTGCATCATCAAACATTGTCAAAGGCTTGTCCTTCAACCACTTGATCCCTGCAAATTGATGATACGTATCTATCAATAGATTGCCATCAGCAGTAGGACTAGTCGACACCACCGCATTGTCCATGAAGATACTACGAACATGTCTCCTAATGCATGGCTCACAGCTAATTTCAACTGATGCCTGTAACAAGTAAGCAAGACGAAATAGCAAGCATTTTAAAATGGAAAGAAAAAAGTAAGGGCTGGAGAAAAAAACAATAAAGCAGGAAAGAGAACATATCAAGCAAATACCATATGTCGGGCGCCTCTGAGGACAGCCTGAGGATCTTTTACATTGCACATGTAAATCTTGATGCCACCTCTTCTGGTGGTTCCTTTTCATCTTCCAATTCAGCCATCCTCTGCATTAGGTATCAGCATCAATGATCGATTATTTTGTGTAAGAGGGGGGGTCAACTAAGGAATATACTAACCATCTGTTCAAGAGAAATTCGCAATCCAAACTCTTCAGAGCTATAGCCAAACTTGCCAGCAGCCTCCCATAGTCCAGCTCTGCTACAAATGCTATACTGGGATTCCCTCTTAGGTCTCTTGAACTGTCCTTGATCCACACAAGTATCACGAGGGGGGAAATGCAGATTAAATTTTGAATCAACATCATCAATTTCCCTTTCTGACTTGGCAACTTTGAGGGACTTTGTTATTGAATCAAATAGTTTCCGATTCAAATGAAGGTGGCTTTCATTGTATAGGCTTCGTTCTTCAAATCGCTTGTTATAGTACAGCTCTAGAGTGCTTTTCCGTTTCTGAAGCAATAACCACTTTCTGTCTAACTCCAAAATGTCCCAAAGTAAATGCAAAGCATAACCAATCTCCTCTAAACTTACTGATAGAATGAAGTTAAACAGCAGGAAGAATATACACATATTTAATTACCTTGTGCCACCTAATCTTGGGTTTCTTATCAAAGCTATTTTCATTCGCCTCTTCAGCTTGCAACTCTACATCCCTAAAAAGGCTCCCACACTCATCCTTTCTATACATAGCAATAAACGACACCTGATAACAAAGAGGTTAAAGCACAACAATTCTTGAAAAAGAAATGCAAAGATTCCTGATCTACCATAGAGGTTGAAGACAAAACTTACATCTAATTTCTCCAGATGCCTGAGTTCCAAAAACCTAATAATGTCTCTTTTAAGTACTCCCGGCTCATGCCCAAGTTGATTGAGAATCCAGTTACCCTCATCATCTATATTCTTTGCATCCGTTGGTGGTGCACCAGTGCTTTGTTCAGAGATCTACAAAGACAAGTTGCATGGTAATTAATACTAAAGGTGTGTGCATAGAGGAAACAAAAGAAACAAAGCAAGTTCACATCATGACCTGCATTCTCAGGAATATCTATATCCCGGATACGATCATCATCTTCGGCCATGCTTATGTACTTCTCAGAAAGAATAATCGGTTCAAATTCATCTTCCGGACTCCTTTTCTTCCGTTTCTTCTTCGTTTTGCTCTTCTCATCCCTATCCTCCTCAACATCTTGATCATTTTCATCCACTATGAATCCATCTTTCTTATACTCACCATCTCCTTTTGTATAACAGCATAAATAAAAGCACATCAGATACAAAAACGCAATAAGATAAAACAGCAAAAAACATTATTTTTCCTATTTATATGATTAACAGCAAACAACATTAACACATAACATAAATGCAATGTTACATAATTAAACCTAATATACCTTTAAACTCTGACTTAAATAAAGTACACACAGCGACTTGAAAAATGGAGAAAACGAGTCAAAGACGAAATATCATTAAATCACATATATTCATTATTATTGAACCGAATATCCAAAAGTTGTTCATAAAACTGCAAACTACCCCGTATCCAAAAACTGAATAAACATACTGAAACATGAAACCGTAGCGACTTATATGACGTGTTTTAAATCTAATATTACAAAGTAACACAAATGACCTCTATCAGCTTTCATCAGTTTTGTAATTATGTAATTTAAACTTTCGACACTGGCAAAAACACAAAGACAGCAAAGGAACCCTAATTAAATTTCTGGCACCAAATTCCAATATCATAATACCAAAATAAACCCTATACCAGCCTCCATTAGTTATGAAATTATTATTTTTAAGTGTTTACTTCCATCTCCTATATATATATATATATATATATATAAATATGTATATATACACATAGGGGTGGGTTAAATAGAGTATAAACAATCCAAAAAAGTACAAGGGGATCAATCTTCACTATAGATCAAGCATCTTTTTCCTCCTTCCTTCTTCTCCGGCGAGACTGCCGCCGCCAGCCACCACCTTCTTCTCCGGCGACCATCACCACCTCCTCCTTCTTCCTTCTTCTCCGACGAGACAACCACCGCCACCACCTC
>JANDBE010000028.1:1239827-1253079 GCA_024320915.1 Erigeron philadelphicus
AATGGTGAAGCCTTGCACGTACCCTAGACAACGAGATGTTGACTATAGGCCGTTACAAGTATTCGGAGGAAAAAATCTCAAGGCTTGTCATCCCTAAGGATCGAACTCAAGACCTTGAGTAAAACCTGAGAGTGCTTCTGACCAGTTGGACTAGTAATCGTTGGCCCCAACCTCCATCTATATGTTGCATATCCCTCACTACCAAGCTCAGGAAACAATTTCACTGCTCTACATGAAGATGAGAAAGATAGATGCTTAATGGGCTTCAACTCAGGCCCAAAAGCCAGGCCTGCTTTTGGTATAACAAAGCATGCATGCCAATCTTTTTAGAATTCCTTATTCCAAAATTTGTGCAGATTTGTCACTAGAAAAAGTCAACTTAATCTTTACTTGCTTTAAAGTTTTTCATATTCTATAATTTTCTTATAATTGTTACTTTAAGATTAATATTATTTTCTAAGGAAATTACTCCTGTTCATAACAGAGATATTTTCCAAAAGGCTGAACTGCTTTTCTGGCATAGGTGAAATCTATAAAAGTTAAAGACCAAATTCCACTAACATTAAAGGGATTTCACAAATGATGCTCAATCATCATAAGCACCATCACTGGCCCACCACCACCAACACTTCCCTTTGATCTTGCTTAATTTTTCTTAAAAGTTACACCTCTAGCCTCAAGTTAGTATCTGAACAATCGGGCCGGGTCATACTAAGCTAACCATAATCTCTACTTGCACTATTAAAAAAACAGTTCTTTAGAGACAGAAAAAACACTGTTGATTAGTCCGTTACTACAGCTTAGTCCTAGAAAGTACTGGTCTATAGAAAACAACCGTTCTTGTGATTTACTCTCTAAAGATAGTAAAAACTTGTATAATATAATGAAAGAAGCTATATTTATGGTTAGAGAAATCAATTGCAAGATTCCAGCTTTTGATATCATCTTTAACATTGTATAGATCTTTATGGCTTTAGAAAATGGGATTTGGGTCCACTGCTCCAATAGGAAGCTTTGTCAAGCATGTAGTATGATTAGCTAAACAGGATTAAAGGACACAGTGTTACAACAAGTAGAATATATATATCAAAACATATCTTAAATCGCAGACAGTACACTCGGATCCAACAATGAGTAATGATGATACGACTTGACTGTCATCGAAAATTATTAAAGCTAGTGAGGTTTCTCTGGATCCAAGACATCTAAAGAAGATGAAAAACATCATCTTTAACTTTGCTACTTGTATGTGATGATGGATTACAACGAAAAAAGTTACTCTTTTCGCAGAGAATGTTTTTACCTTGAAAGGTCACTTCTTGTGTACAGACATAGCATTTGGTTTTTGATAAATCACACGTTAATAGATAAGTCTCGTGAATTTTTTTGTAGAAACTATAGAATCTATGTAATAATCTCATTGAATTCTTAATATTGCAAATATCAATATTCACATAACAACTAATAACGAACAAATTGCAACATTTCATCAATTACCAAAATTTTGACAGAAAAAAGAAGCAGAACCAGAAAGGAAGACATATTCCAAATGTTTAAGTAAAAAGTCCCAACGAAAACTGCACGACGTTTAATCTTGACATTCGTGGTCTCATATTTGTGATATATACAACCAGGAAGTTGGTATGGAGTGAGCTCGTCTTAGCTGTGATCACCTAGAGGTTCTTTTTCTTGAGATTCATCAATTACTGAACTTTTCATTGACATCCCATCAAGAATATCGCTTCCTGAATCTTCTTGCAACTCTTTGAACATCGCCATTACTTGGATCATTGTTGGCCTTCTCCACGACTTGTCATCCACACACTGGAACGATATCTTTAAACAATGGAACAGTTCAGACTCACATGATCTATCCGATAGCAATTCAGGATCAAGTATATCCCTCATTCGTTTTTCTCTTTGCAACTGTTTTGCCCATCCAACTAAATTGTTGTCATCACCGAACTCCAATGTATCTATCGGTTTTTTCCCAGAAAGAAGCTCTAATAAGACAACTCCAAAGCTGTATACATCTCCTTTTGCCGTGCATCTGAAACTCTGGTAGTATTCTGGTGGGACGTATCCTGGTGTCCCCGCTAATGTACTCACACTGAGATGAGTTTCAAGAGCATTCACAAGTCTTGCCATCCCAAAATCTGACACCCGGGCTTCAAAGTCTTCGTCTAAAAGGACATTGCTGGACTTCATGTCACGGTGGATGATGTGAGGTATGCAACTATGGTGAAGAAAGGCAAGCCCTCTTGCTGAACCAATGGCTATCTTTTTTCTTGATGACCAATCGAGTCTTGGAACACATCCTCCACCTTTGACCCGATCATGTAAAACAGCTTCTAAACTTCCCCATTTCATGTACTCGTACACAAGAAGCCTTTCTTCTCCGATTTTACAGTAACCTAACAACGGTACAAGGTTTCTGTGTTTGATTTTGCCAATCGTTTCCATTTCAGCCATGAATTCTCTGTCTCCTTGACTGGTGACGTGGATAAGTTTCTTGATCGCGACTACACTGCCGTCTTTTAACTGTGCTTTGTAAACATCACCAAATCCCCCTGACCCAATCAACGTGTCAGCACTGAACCCGTTTGTAGCTTCTAGCAAATGCCCAAAAGTTAACTTTCTTAACGGCTTCTCAAACGTGGCAATGTTGATACTTAAAGGCTCGGGAACACCTGATAACTTCCAGCTGCTGCTTCCAGAAGTCGAGAGGCTTTCAATGTACTTGTCTCTAGTTTCTGCCTTCTTTTGAAACTTCTTCATTCTGAAAAGAATAAATGTGAGGATAATGATACAGAGAAGAGACACCAATATCCCCACAACCACCCCTGTAGCCATAGTATTCGTTTTCTTTCCTCTATGCTTGAGCCCGGATCGCCCATTTCCTGACCCACAAGGATCCAATGGCAACCCACAAAGGCCCGTATTGTTCTCATATTTAGATGCTGGGAAAGTAGTAAGTTGACCCCCTGAAGGGATCGGGCCAGTGAGGTTATTGTTTGACACATCGAAATCATTGAGAAACGAAAGGCCCCCTAACGAACCTGGGATGAAACCCGTTAAAGAATTATGAGAAAGATCAAGAAGCAGAGCAGTTTTCAGATTACCAAAACTAAAGGGAATATCACCACTAAGATTATTGTAACCCAAATTCAAAGCTTGCAAGTAACTCAATGAACCATAGCTTTGAGGAATAGATCCAGTCAGCAAATTGTAGGACAAATCAAGATAGATCATGCTGCCATTACTTTCATAATTGTACATTGTCAAACCTGTATAGATTCGGGTTGATGGACAAGAATGATAGTTCAAGAACCCTTCAAGTCTTTCTTTTCGTATACCCTCAAATTCAACCAACCCTCCAGCAAATCTACAAGCTGTCCCGCCCTCATTTCTCACAAAAGCAAATTGCTTTCCTGAAACCGGCCCAGGAGAAACAAGCCCGGCTGAATTTGCAAGCTCTTTAGGGAGTGACCCATCTAACGAGTTACTATTCAAATCGAGCCAAATGAGACTCCTACACTTGCCAAGCCCTAAAGGAACCCGGCCCGTAAGTGAGTTGTTACCCAACTGAAGTATAGCAAGATTAACAAGATTCCCAACCCCTTCCGGAATTTCACCAGTGAACTTGTTGTTGGAAAGCGATACCCACAACAAATTCGTACAGCTGGCTATCGAAACAGGGATGGTTCCTGTTATAAGATTGTTGTTGAGAATCAACGTTTGAAGGTTTCCTCCTTTAACACAAATCCCTTCTGGGATTTCACCAGTGAGATTATTAGCCCACATTACCACATCCAAAATCTGTGGCAAGTTCCATATATCTAAAGGAATTGGCCCGGTAAGACTATTGAAACTAAGATCAATTGTCTCCAAACTTTTGCAGTTTCCAAGACTATTCGGAACAGACCCTGATAGATAATTATTGGCCAAGAGTAACTTCTGAAGTGACGAAAACGATGAGCTTGGAGAACAAAATTCAACAGGTATGATTCCTGTAAAATCATTAGAACTTAAATCTAGAACTTGGAGTTGACTGCAGTTGGCTAAAGTCAACGGTAATTCCCCTGTGATGTTGTTAAATGAAGCAGAAAGATACTTCAAATTTGACAAAGTACTTACAACCGTCTTTAGAAAGTCCCCTGAAAGATAATTGTGGCCAAGGCTCAGGCTTGAAAGCCACGAACACGAAATGAATGTATCCGGAAGTCCTCCAATCAATTGGTTGTTGGAAAGATCAAGTTCTTCAAGTGTCTTGCAAGCATTTCCAACTTCTGATGGAATCTGACCGAAAAACTGGTTGTAAGCTAAAGACAAACTTTTCAAACTTTTAAAGCCTCCCAACATGACACCCGGAATCTTCATTCGCAACGCATTATGGCTAATATCAAGCTTCTCTAAAAGGTGACAATTTGCTAAGCTAACTGGAAACCCTGTTCCTGTTATGTCGTTTCGAGATAGATTGATCACAGTAAGATTCTGACATGTCCCAAAGTTAAGATTTTGAAACTTGCCAGTCAAGTTGTTGCCCGAAAGATCAAGAAACTTGATGGTGGGTGCTATGAAGCTTGTAGGTATATCACCCGTAATTCGGTTGTTGGAAAGGTCTAGAAATGAAAGATACTTGCAAGGAGTGAAAAAGCTAGGAAGGTTTCCAGTGAGTTTGTTGTTAGAGAAATTAAGCAAGATCATATTTTGGCAGTTGGAAAGGGAAACAGACAACAGTGAGGAATCTGAAAGTTTGTTTTTTGATAAGCTAAGTGAATTAAGACTATGACATGTGAGATACAAGGACTGGACATCTAACGAATTCGAGAAGTTGTTTGAGGATAAATCGAGTGTTTGAAAGGAACATGAAGGCGAGGAGAAAGAAAGGTTACCGAAGAAAAAGTTGCCGGACAAATAGATATTGGTAAGAGTAGAGATTGACATGAGATCAGAGAGGTCAAGGTTTCCAGAAAGGTATGTGTTTGTGAGATTGAGGCTGGTGACACGGCTGTCTGTTGAACAGACAACGCCGTGCCATGAACATGGGCTGGACGATTTCCCTGAAACCGTCCAGCCTGATAAAGAACCATTTGGATCAGAATCAACTGATGATTTCTTGAAAGATAATAATTTAAAAGCATCATCTTCTTGACTTGTAACTAAGAAAGCAAGACTAAGCATAAAGCAGAACCAAAAGGATCTCTTCATTTGATCTTTGCACATCTTGTGAAGTAAACACAATCAAAGTCTTTCCTTTTTAATACTTTCTCTCTACATTAGAGATTAACAAATACTATAATGTTTACAAGTTTGTGTACATCTCTTTACAAAAGGCTCTTCTTGGCATGCAAATGAATAAGAAAAAGAGTATCTTTTTCAATATCAGTTTGCAAAGCCAAGATCAAAATAAGTGAAAAGAATAGGGAAGTACTACAAAGAGAGAGAAAAAGAAATATAATGTTTGAAAATTGAAAAAAATAAAGTTAGTGGTCCTCAAGTATATATATATATATATACATATTCATCTTTATATGATATATTTATGTGTGTATATAAAAGAGAAGTTTTTTGGGGGGAGAGGTATCACAGGTGTGTGTAAATGAGTAGTGGGGGTGTCCTTTCATGAAGAAAGAAAATTAAAAAATCAAAAGACAAAAACATAAACAAAAACAAAACCTTAAAAAGTTGAAATTTAGAGCTTGGGAAGGTTGGTTTGTTTGTAGGATTCTATGTTCAGAATGACAAAGCATTTAGTACTGAAATTTGAAGGGATGTCTCCAGAGTTATGATTTTTGCTGTTAAATAGTAGTAAATGTGATATTATTTTGTGCATGTATGTACATATATTAATTCTTCACATGTTATCCATGATTCTAGAGTTGTAATAACTCTCTAGGCACAAAACCATGAAAGTTTTTTTAGTCATATGTTATAGTGAAAAAGAAAAAAAAAAAAAAAGTACAGTAGACTGATAAGTTTTGATTATATAGAAGTATTTAGTTAAAAATAGAATAATATGACCAACCAAAAACTATTGTGGGATTGGAGATGGCACCTAGAATTTGAAATAAATTGGGATGGCTAATGGCTTTCACAAAATAAGGGAGTGCAGTCAAACTTTGGATTTGATTTATATTTCTTTTACCTCTTTATGTCTCTCAACTAAATAGGACCACTTTAAAGCCTTTAGACAGAAAGTATCTACCACGTCTTGAGGGAGAAAAAAAATAAAAATAACAAAGAGGAGTAGAATTGCCCTTTTTTAGAAGTGCTTTCAACACAATTGACAAAAGTATGCACCGTGTTGAAAAAGAAATATCGAGTGCACTCTACTCCCTGTTCTATATTCCATGATAATTAAACTTGTATCATTGACATAAAATGGGTAATCGAACTACGGTTTTTGTGTTCGGGTTATCTACGTTTTCCGTATCCATGTTTTTTCGAACATTCAGTCGATATACGATATCGAGAAAACCTCAACGTATAATGATGAAGCATCTTAATTATGAAAAATGAGTTTTTAACTCAAATATTTTTTTATTGAGGATTAAATCCATAACTTTTTAAGTTGGGGCACTATGAAAATCGCTAAGTTAAAAGCTTTAGCTAAATATATATTACCAACCAATTAGACTTTTTAGCTAACTATTGTTTTTATATTAATTTAATTATGTGACAATCTACTACTATGATTTGGATAGATATGGTTTGACAAATTAGTCCAAATTACTAAAAGGCATTGTCTTTAACTTAAACACTCAAGAATATATTCAACAAATTTAGTCTCCAATAACAGCACCCCAACCATGACATAACATTAGTATGACAAAAGCTACACTAATTTTATCATTAAACGTATTTGATTATGACACCTGTTAATCCTTGGAGTCTAAATTCAACGTTATAACAAATTTTACATATTTATATTTATTTTTTAGATTTAGAATATAATGGTAGGTGAAAGTTGATGTAGACGCCGTACGTGCCATTTTTGTAAGATAGTATGCATAATTTGATATTACCTTGTTATAAAATTAGCTCGTGATTTTCTTCTTGTTTGAATTTTCCCACTCACTAAAGTATGTTTTTTTTTAGTTTTTACAATGACTATTAGAAATACATGTCATCCCACCCATATAGATTATCTACCGTCGTTGTCTCATCACATTGCGTAGAGGTAGAGCTAGTAGGGGGAATGAGAGTGATTATTCTCTGCCAACCATTTATGATTTCCATTCCAAGGCTTACTCATAACCAACTGATACAAAGGTCTTTTTGAAGCAAGTCACCCCTAATCTACAAATGTTTGATTTATAGTCACGACCGTTCAAGTGAAACCTTTATATTTGGTCCATAAAAATAAACCATCTGTAATAAAATTTTGTTATACTAACATTTTATTAAATGATTATGTCTTTCACATTATATTCTATACAACGATCGAGAAAGAAATATGGTTGAACTTTCCTCAACGTGAAATCATGGCTTCGCCTCTGACACTGCGAATATACTAATAACACTCTCAAATTAAAAGTGTCCAGTTCTATATTTTCAAAATTTATCATTATAAATGTGACATCGAATACTTTTTATTGAATTATATAACACTTGATGAAAGTTATACCTAAGAAAAACACATCTAAACTTTGATCAATTCATATAACTTTCATCAAGTATTATGAAATATAAACAAAAATATGTTTGGTCAAATCTGTTATATAAAAACTTTAAAATTAAAATTCAAAAAAACTAGACACTTTAAATGGAACGGAAAAAGTAATAGCTTACAAATTCGGTAAAAGGCTTAGTAAGTAATTTCACAGTTGCAAGCCTTTATATTTTTAGTATTATCTTTATGTATTTTTTTTAAAAAAATATTTAGCAAGCATGATATGTACGTATACAATTCTCCAACATTACATTATCTATCTTCCTTATTAAAAATTATCCACCACCCTTAAAATGGAAAGTGTTACAAATAAATTACATGCAAAATTACTAAACTGCCCTTAATAAACACCTCACTATGGAAGAGATTTTATAAATAACCAAATTTGCCCTTAATGAATTATTTACACTTTAAATTCTTATCTTGCTAATTTACAACTTAAATCCTTATCTTATATTTCTATTATTTTAACATCAACTTACACCACTCGACACCAATTGTCGATGTCATCACCATGCGTCACCAACACCATTATACCACCGTCACCATTACCAGGGCCGGCTCAAATATTTTGGTGGCTCTAAACGACACCAATTTTTGGGGCTTATTTTAAAGTTTAAGAAAAACCCTTTCTTTATGTATATATGTTACTTTGTAAATTACTTGAAGCCTTTAGTTACAAATCAATGAAAAATGTGATTTTTTTTACTATTTACATTGTAAAACAAGGCCTAACTATTAGAATGTATGAAGTGGAAATTTCATGTAAGAATAAAGCAGCCTAATAAAGTCGGCACTGTCGTTGTATTGCACGGGTGCCGTGCTCGTAGTTCATTAGTGAAAAGTGATGCTTGTAACGATAACCATTTTTGGATACGAAGTGTTCTTCCAAGCAGCAGACACAGGTTCAAAACACGTGGCCAACATCAGTTTAATATCATTCACTGAATCCGACCGCTTGTAAAAAAACGGTCCACGGTTGGATCGGTTCAACTAAACGATCTAATTACAGTATAATAACATTTTTATACTGGATTACTGGTAGTACCGAGTTATTGGGCTCTTATTGGACCAGGTAAATTAATTGTGTGTTGGGTCTGCCTTTATGTTATGGTAAATTGGTAATTAAGTTGGTGTATAATTTGAGAATTAGAAAGATTTAGGAGCTCCGGCCAACGGAAAAAAAAAAGGTGTAAAAGATAAGTAACCATATCTATATCACCGTTTTCCATGAACACAGGTCAATCTATAATAAAATCTTTCATGTACCTCATTTCTAATATTGGGCTAATTTTCCTTTACCCTTGCACCAGTAATGGACCCACAATGAAATTTGAAAAGAAACTAGACAGACTGGAAGGAGCTTATATGCTTTATTATATGAACAAAGCATATGCACTCCTCTGTTTGATTACTTGACAATAGAGTGATAGACCAACTGCACAAATAAGTGGTTTACGGGTGGATACTTACAACATACTTTCTTGTATCATACATACATACACATAATGTAGATGAAAAACTACATATGTAACCTAGGCGGTCGTTATTTCAAGTCTTGCCCTCGAAAAATTCACCAAGCATCCGATCAAGGTCGTCTGATGTATACTTAATGTACTTATGAGGATTTCTCCCTTCTTCCACAAGTGACCTGTGCCATGAATATATAACTTTTAACACAAAAAAAAAAAAATCGATTTAGAAGTGATGTGTACGTGGCAACTTGAGTGTGTGCGCTTGCTTGCTACAATTTGAAATTGTTAGACCGTGACGTGGGTCACAAGAAGACATATTTGACTCGAGACCACTTTTGCATATCTATATCTAAGCCCTTTCAGTTATCAGGAAACCATACCCATAACGTCCTACAAAACTTCTGTATGCAGGCAACAAAACTTCAGCAAGTCTAAGTCTCAATTCTTCTCGAAGCAGAGAGTCGGGAACACACCACTGCGATTGTGTTTGATGAAGCTCCTCAAACTGTCGATTGAAAATCCTCAACCTAATACCGTAACATGATAGTTTAGATTAAAAAAATATATATTTGGATACACTATTTAAACTGAAATGTTAGTTCTGAAAAACAAACCTTTCTTTCACAACGGATCGTTGTCGCCCTCCGATACCACTTTCGGAGAGAGATTGTAGGACCTATTGAAGAAAAACAAAAACCTTGAAACCAAACCACCCATTTTGACCCTAAATTATCTCAATCACCCGCTCACACTGCCACGTGTAGTTAGAAAAGTTAAATAACAATGAGCTTAACATACCTTGGCCCAGGCGATCCTTTGATATGTTATAGCATATTGTTGCACAATCCTTGTGTGTTGTCGCACCCAATCATCCCATAACAAATCCTCTTCTACAAAACTAACAGAAAAATAACAATTCTAAATACTAATGGAAATAAGCACATGCATTAACAAATTCTACAAGATAGAGTTGCTAGTAATATCCATTTCTATGTTTGTTTGTTTTTTATATATATATTTCCACCGACTCATTCTTGGAAAAAAAAAAAAAAACCAAAGATATCAAACCTGGCCATGGATTGGACCACATGATGAATATTATTCATTAAGAATAAGTTAGTCAATGCTGGATCCTTGTACTGCTTTGATATTCCTTCCAAATTGGTTTGAAGGGCTTGCATGATTCGCATCATTACAGAAGCCAGCTGAGCATGCAAGTCATCTCTGCTTTTAAACTCTTGGAATGGTATTGATTCATAGCTACAAACACATTTATTAACGAATTTCAGTTCAAGAATGTAACATAGGATATCCATTTTGCAAGCTTCCTTTTTCATGACATAATCTCTCTCGCTCTCCCTTCTCTCTCTCTCTCTCTATATATATATATATATCTACGAATACCCACACGATGGATGATGAAGCGACAGGTAGTGGTCGTGGCGGTAGTGTAGGTTATTAATGTAAAAGGCGTAATGCTGTTATTTACGATTTAAGGAATACATATTGTAAGTTAATTTTCATCAAGCATATATTTGGTATTCATTAGGCTCATGCATAATGTTAGTTATATTAGTAAAGGCAATTTTGTAGGTTGGAAAATTTAAAAGGGAAAGAGATTATTTGTTTTATATAAAAGTAAAGAAAATACAAAAATAAAGATGTGTGTATATATATATATATCTCATGACATAGAATAAATATCTTAATAGATTGGAGGTCAAGATTCAAAAAGGAGTTTTAAATCTTAACTCTATATTAATCTAAAGGTCAAGATTCAATGATTCATCCAACTTTACTAGTAAAGTTGTTTATAACTTTAAAGAACCTTTACGTATCATTACTCATTGCCATGATTTCTTTTCACTAGATATATACTATATTTTTATCCACTACAATAATACTATATTATGAATAAAATAATCAACTATATGTTCTTATATAAATGATCATTATCAACTTTTCAATCTTGATCAACTAAAAGGCTATTATTATCTATGCTTAAAACTAAATAAATAAATCTTACATATATTAAAGTTAATATAATGATGTTCGTCTATAGACTAATAACTAATTCAATTCAATAACTAGTTGAAAAAGACTCCTAAATAAGAGATAAGTATCCCGAAATGTAACAAACTTTGGACGAATGTCTATAATGTAAAATAACTAATATTGTGTTCATTGTATGTAATCATCTTTAAATTATGTGTATTGCATGTAATAAAATGTATCCGACCAATCAAAAACTAACAAGTGGCAGCTATATATGATTGTCGCGTATGCATTCTTACATACAATACACATAATTTAAAGAAAAATACATACAATGAACACAACTTTAGTTATTTCACACTATAGACATTCGTCCAAAGTTTGTTACATTTTAGGATACTAATCCCCCTAAATAATGCTTACCCCTAAACAACTAAACATTGAATTTCTTATAATACCCTTAATGAAATTAATTTATATATAATATCTAACCCTAAACTCCTAAAACAAATACACTACTCCCTTTTACACCAATAACATGCACTTCTCGTCTCTGCTACCACCACCACCTTCCGTCGTTGCCGCCACCACCACACCGTCTCCGCCACTATCGCCTCATTCCATGGGTACATCTCTAGTTCATTATAAATAACATATATCATATATTAGAATCTCAAGTGGATTTATTTTTTAAAAAATTCATTGGTTTTTTATATATGTTAAGATTAGAGGCGGTACCACATGCCCTTCAAAATTTAGATTTTGTCATATAGTTTTAAATTTTTCATGAATTTTTAAAATTTTCTTATAGGTTTTAACATTTTGTCCCATTTTGATGTTTTTAGTGATTTTTTAATTTTGTCTTTTTGGGATTTTTTTTACACCGCCTCTATTCAAACGACATTTTAAGGTCGGAGCTTCGTATCATGTTGACATCTCAATAAATTTTGTTACCCCTAGTTCCGTTTATGAAAAAATAAATCAATATTGTTACCCCTTTTCGTTTTGGAAGGCATCAATTTGGTTATTGAAGAACATTTAAAGAACTTCTAATCGATTAAAAAAAAAAAAAAATTCTATGTCAACTAAAGAATTACTCATAGTTTGCCACATTTACTTCTAAACATATAACATTATTATCATAAAGTAAGTCCCACGAACTTTCTTATTTTAATAGCCCCATAACACTACATTAATATTAGATTCTAAAATGAGAATTTTTAATTACTCCCCAGACATGGTTTACATTTATGATAAAAAAAAAAATAGAGAAAATATCATCCATATGAATAAGGTAAAGCAACAAGCCCACAAGTACAAAATAAAAGCCAGAGTGGGATCTGGGATCCATTGGAGTTAAACCAGGCGGTTTATATGGGTTTTTTCCCCCCTTAATAAAGTTTTTAATTAGTATACATAATGCTTACATAATAGTTTTATAAAAATAATAATAATCCCAAAGATTATGACTTGCTGTCATGCCAGCTTCCAAATTCTTCCATTTATACCTTATTATTATTTTTATTTTATTTTGGCAGTATCGACATTATTATATTCAGTTTTCATCAGATAATTAAATTAATATGTTATTTCAGAAATTTATGTATCGATTGAACCTTTCTGATCAGAAATATATACTGTATTATTTTAACATGATATTATGTCACTGTGATATACTATACGTTTATAAGTTTAAGATGTTATTATAAAATATTAAAGCAATGAGAGTCTGAGAGAGGATTAGAAATTGTTTTCTGATGAAGGAAAATTAAGAGCATGAAATTCTTTAGCTTTGTCTTTGTCTTTATATACGAGATATAATATGTAAAAAAACTAAATCTGGATTTTGCTTAAATACAACTCTTAAGTCTAAAGGCTATGTTTAATATGTAAAAAACGTCTTTTACATAGCAAATAAAATTAATTAAAATACAAACTATTTCCATATTAATATTTTTATTAAGTGTTAATATCATAACTGCTAGATTATAAATTCAAAATTATACCCTATATAAAGTTATTTCGCGTGGACAGTGAATCAGCCAGCCTGCCGTTTTTTTTTTTTTTTTTTTTTTTTACAAAAGTTTTTTTTTATTTAGTTTTTAAT
>JANDBE010000028.1:1685985-1698487 GCA_024320915.1 Erigeron philadelphicus
AGTTGCTATTAATTTCAAAAGACGGCAAAATAGTCATGATTTGGAGACACCGAGATCGGGATACATACCGAATTCTCCCACTACCTCCCACCATGATCATGTTTTGATTAGCTTTTTCAATTTCAATGTTGCCCGTTGGAGTGACAAAGATATGAACATCATGTTGATGTTGTTATTTAATTGTACTTGTATCTACATATATTGTTTTTTGACTTAAATAAAAAATATTATACACGTACATAATTTTACATCTTATTGAAATGCAAAAAGCAAATAACGATCAACTCAACAAGATTAGTTAACAAAAGAATGATAAAGGATGAAGTGGAATGCTGCTATGCGTATTAAGGTATAAATGTATAACATATACAAGAACGATACAACTATTTTTAGCTACAATTAGTGTATCTTTATCTTTACTTTATATAAAACAAACTATATAATTTTTCAACTTTCAGCGTTTAAACTATCATTATTCTTTATTAACTAATTTATCTCCACATAGTATAGCTATAATACTCTTAATAAAATTGTTTACAATATACATTTCTCAATAATTAATATAACGGGACAACATCATTTACATCAATTACTTTACTAACCACACCGTCAAAGCCACCACCGCCGCCACTCGTCACCTCCACTGTCTCCACCGGGCACCCGACACTACCAACATCACCACCGTGTATTGCGCGAGTATTTGTCTAGTATTCAACTATTTAAACCATGTATTGTTTGACACCTTTAATGTTTGATCAAACCTTCCTTGAAATAGACCAATCTTTTTAAATTTCAAAATTAGTCAAAATTTTTGAAAAATAGTCCGAAAGACCGAACATTTCTCGAATGTGTACATCCCTATCCAAATGTCTCACGGTCCTCGGGAAATCTTTTGCATACCTGTTTTTCAACTTGTAATAATGTTATATTCTCACTTATAACTCGCTTCAACTCTTGCGGTCTTCAGAGATTTTACGGGATTCAGATTCTTAACTATATTTGAAAATCAAAAAAGATTTAGTTCATTTCAAAAAACATTAGGTCAAATATGACCGAATAGGTGATTATTCCTTATTGTTTATATGAAACCAACCAAAATAAAACACGGTATTTACAAAGTGTCATATCCTAAGACCATTCTTATGCGCCTAATATACACAAAGAACATATTTTCTACCCCTTTTTATCAAAGGTTGCCAACCCTAGAAACAAGAGAAGGTGCCCACACATAAGACTTTTTTCATAATTCTAGATAGGGAAAAAAAGTAATAAAAAAGATTAATGTCCAAGTCACACTCATTGTGATTATGATCCTAACTAAACGTTATCAATACTACTCACACTAGCACAACCATAATCCCACTAATTTATCTTAAACGAATCACTTTATCCTTTTTGTGTGTAAAAAAATATTATCTTCACTCGAGCTAGAGTACATGGTTAAAAGAAAATGCATATATATGTAAGTAGTATTGAAGTGTTAAAAGCAATGCATGTACATTTACATAGAGTCATAGACCCTTCAAATGAAGATTTGTATAGCCAAACTTTACTAAGTGGATCTTGTGAGACAATATTGGAATCACAAGATTTCTAACAATAATCACGAATGTTAATTAATCGTTAAAGATTGAGCTTTAGGCTAAGATAAACATTTTTTTTTTTTTTGAAAAGTTAACTTCATTAATACTAGTTAAGCCGAACCCAGAAACGGTCGACCCAAAGCGATTACACCCAGTTATATCATATACAAATGATTTACATTACTTTTTGACACAATAGGTCAAACGAAACCTGTTAAGCTAAGTAAAACCAAAATTGTCCACGAAATCTGTTAAGCCAACTACAACCAAAATTGTCAGTCTAATCAAGCCAACTAAATTCCGAAACTTCGATCTGTTTTTAAGCCAAGTAAATCGAGGGACCTAGTATCTCTCATAGAGTAATATATATCTTCATTCGATCCTCTACCACTCAGAAAATTATTTGTTGCATGTCTAGCGCACCGGCCTAATCAAGCCATAAACCATTTATTATTTTATTTTTAATTTCTTAGCTCACTGTATATTAATTACTCGTATTAATCATAACTTTTACATATGCTCATGTCAAGCGAAAGGAGCTAGCATGGTGGTTAAGTCTTGAAATTTTATGTCTCGTCTCATGTTATTTAATGTTAAGAGTCTATCTAACTCTAACAAATATATCAATAGTTTCCAATTGGCCGTTCATGTTGGGTTTTTATACATTAATTATCTTTTAGTATGTGATAAATAAGTTATTTTAATAATAATAGTTAACATGCCAATTGATGAACATTAGCATTTTCAATATGGTTTTAGTAAACGAGAAGATAGAATTCTTAGAAGCTTTTTTGTTAATTGAACATAGCTCAAATGGTACTTATACTCGATATACTATGAATCTCTTAGAAAAACTTTTAAAATTAAAGAGGTTTTTGGTTCAAATCTTGCTTTTAACGTATACCATTGTGTTTTAAGTGAGTTTGTATATTAGGTGAACAATGAAGTGTTTGAAAAACTAAACTATCTTTATTTTTTTTCGAACATTCGGTCGGTATGTGACATTAGAAAAACCCCATCGTATAATAGTGAAACCTTACACGTACCACTATGGACCGTTACAAGTATTTGTAAGAAAAAAATTTAAGACTTATCATCTCTAAAGATCGAATTTAAAACTTTGGGTAAAACCTAAATGTCTCTAACCAGTTCAAATAGTTATCATTAGTGAACTATCCTTGTTAATTTACAATTTTAATTTTAATGTATATATTTAAAGATCAGCCGCTCTTGTTCTAACCTTCTCAAAAATATTAGTTCTTGTTCTAATCTATGTATACATAGATGATATTAAAAAAATGAAATGAAATATAATAATATTAAAGAAAGTCCAACTAAAACCACTTTTTAAACAATATTTCTTTCTTTATGATATTTATGACTTCATATATTTTTCTCCCACTATTAAAAAGCAAAACCCAATCCCCTTCTCCCATAAAACCCACCTCCAAAAGCCTTTCTCACCTAAACATTTCACATTCACATTTTGCATGCTCTTCTCCTCTCTCTCTCAAACACTCTCCAAACTTGTGAAAACCCAAAACTTTGAGAAATAAAAACATCAAACACAAAAACATTTCTTCAAAATTGTTATGGCAGTTGAAGCAACTCATCATACTCTTTTCCATCCTCAAATGTTGTTAACAAATAACAACATTGACAACCAAACCAACAACAACAATAATAATAATTTTATTGGATATACAACCAATAATCCCATGTATGGTTTCATCAATGATTCATTGAATCCTTTGAAATCCGAAAGTGGTCTCACTTGTAGTCTTCCCGTGTCTCGAAAAAGACCTCGTGAAAACAATTCTACTACTAATAATAATAATAATAATGTTGATCATCATCATATGAATCATTTGTTTTCTTTGGTGAACTCTAGAAACATGAATATTCATAATAATAATTATTCTTTTCTTGGCGAAGATATTTCTTTGCAGTTGCAACAACAACAGTTAGAAATCGACCAGTTTGTTGCCCATCATGTAAGTACCACTTTTTTTTCTCCGACTTTGGACCTTTTTTTTAAAAAATTAAAAAGTTAATACATTCGGTCAATTTTCATGTTTTTTTACTTAATAAACTTAAATAACCGATTTTTTTTATTTTTTTATTACATACCGACGTTATTTATATGTAGAGTCACTTCATTGTTCACCCAATAAATATATACACATATATAAATCATTCAAATGACAAAAATTTGGGTTCAACATAACTTTATGCTTTTTTATATATCCAACTCTACTTCCAACAGAAAAAAATAAATGATTTATTTATAGTGTTGTGTATATCTATTTTTTATATCTATGTATATATTTTTAGAGTGTTAATTTTGTTTTTCTTGGAATGGAAATACAGAATGAGAAAATGAGGATAGAAGTAGAAGAAAGGAGAAAGAGGAACACACAAAGAATAATATCAGCAGTTGAAGAAGGGGTATCAAAAAGATTAAGAGCAAAAGAAGAAGAAATAGTCAAAATAGCAAAATTGAATTGGGCATTAGAAGAGAAAGTCAAATCACTTTGTGTTGAGAATCAAATATGGAGAGAATTAGCACAAACAAATGAAGCAACAGCAAATACTTTGAGAAACAATTTGAAGCAAGTTTTGGAACAAGTTGTTATCAACAATAATAATGATGAGTACATTTTTAATAAAAATGGCACAAGATCTTCATGTGTTGATCATGAGTTGGCTGAAGATGCACAATCATGTTGTGAAAGTAACAACAACAATGAGGAAGAAAAGTTTGACTCAGAAATTGAAAAGTCAAACAATATCAACAATAGATTGTGCAAGAAATGTGGAATGGAGGAATCCTGTGTGTTACTACTTCCTTGTAGACATTTGTGTCTTTGCAAAGGATGTGCTTCTTCTGTTAACATTTGTCCTATTTGTAAATCAACTAAAAACATCAGTGTTCATGTTAACATGTCCTGATGTTTTTCTTAATCCTTTTTTTTTTTGGTTAAGTTTCAAAGGATATGATATGATAGATAGAGAATAGTTTCAAGAAAACTAACAAATGTAGTCATTAAATTATGATTAAATCTCTAGTTCTTTGTTAATAATGAATTGTTGTGGTTATTGTCACGCTTTACTAACATTTCTTATTATTTACGTGTATTAGTTTTAGCAATTATGATTATTATGATAGTGTACTAATTATGATAATTTTGGTTTTCGTTATAAGATTTTTTTTTTTTTTATCTTTGTACTTATCTAATGGTTTTACCAATTATGTAGCAGTGTACCAATTATTAAACCTTTTTTTTTAATATATTTATTGAACCTTTAGTTTTCGTTATAAAATTTTTGCTATGATATATTTTGTCATCTATCCATTGTCTTCAGGGGCAAATTCTCACATAATGATAATTTAGTGGTGAACGTTCGAAAAGTTTAATTGTATTTGATTATTTTTTGAAAAATATTCGATCTTTTAAATTAAAATTCACAAGTTTCTGTCACATAATGTCATTTAAAAAAAAAGTGAAAGTCAGGTTTTAAGTATACATTGCTTATCTAATATTGTTAATGTTATGTGATTTATTTCGTAGGCTCGTATTGATAATGTTTGAAATACATATTTTTTATGAGTAATGATAATCTAATAATTAATCTATAGTCGTAATCTACTCATTTTCTCTTTCAATCTCTTTTTTTAGTTATACAATGTCATCATTATGTTATTAGGTTGATTATTAGGTCAATCTTTTAAGTTAATTGATCATTTCTTTTTAATCATTATTATTATGAGTTATTGTAATTCGTAATATTGTATATATATATTTTTAAAATAGTAATTATGTTATTGTGGAATAATAAATAAATAAAAGTAAAAAATGGAGGGAATGGAGATAGATAGGATAGGGGTGATGGGGGTAGGATATAGGTGGTGATGTCAACGTGGGAACAGGAAAGTGTTTAAAGGGTGCAGTCGAAGTCTCCCAAATGTCCGTGTTTGACCCCACCTCCCTTTTCTCTTTTCTTTCTTTACTTTATCTGTTTTTTTTTTTTTAAAAAAAATTTACTCCATAGTAATAATGCAATATAGTGTTCAAATAATTAAAATAAAATAATTTTAATTAGTAGTGGTATTTCGTTTTCATTCAACTGTTTACCTTTCTTTTAATGATCTCAAAGTACATATTCTTCTAGGATAGATCATAATATTATTATTATAATGTATCACAATTTAATTTTTTAATACAAATAAAAAAAACTATAACAGTTTAAAATTGAATAGGAAATGGGAGAGTGAGGGGGGCGACACCATGTGATACCTTGCAAGCCTCCCTCACACTATAGTGCGCGTGATGGGAGCTCTAAGAAGGCCCTTGTCATGTTTTTTATTTCGGTTATTTCTCATTTCTCAATTTTCATGGTATTTTATAAAAGAAGACAAGGAACATTCTTTGATACAAAAACTCAATTATAACCAAGGTTGCAAAGCTGGCTACGCGTGATTAAAATGGCCTATTGGCAAGTTGCAAGTACTCGAATTTATACGGGGGTGCTTGGGGAATCAAAACATTCAAGGCAATAAGTACTCGAATTAGGAAGACTTAGGTCGTCTCAACGTCCTGAAGAGTAGCAACAAAAAGGCTCAATTCAAAAAGTTTTCCGATAACTAAAAATAGTTTGTCTATTGTGAAATTATTATTAACCACAACAAAGGAATGAAAAAAAAAATACTTATTTATATCTTAAATGGCATTAAAGAAGAAGCCTCGGACACCCCTATAATACATTATAAAAGTCCATGATAATGTAATTATGTAAATGTCAATTCCATTTTGCTAACATGAATACGAATCTCTATTATTTAAATTTAATATAGATGTAGACATTTCTAATTTTGACCACTTTTATTGGTTCCTATTTAATGCCATTTGCCAAGAGGCCTTCACCCTTGAAACTTATTGTTTTGGTATCAATTATTTATGACAAAGATATTATTTTACGGAAATAAAAGAAAGAAGGGGTAGGAATAATGTAGGCGTGACAATAGTTAAATGGAAATAGAAAAGGGAGGTTGTATTTATTTACTTTAGAATAAAAACAAAAGCTATTAAAAGAGGCGTGAAGCATCTCATTGACATTGGAAAGCGATACGGGCAAAGTAAAATACAAGCCAAAATAAAAATAAAATTTGTGAGACAGATGCATTCATCGTATTCCATTATTCAAAACCACTTTCCAAGGCATTACTTGTGCTTATTCATTCATTATAGAATCAAATGGATACATTATCTTGTATCTATCAAAAAGGACATATACGAATGCACCCTACATTAGAATAATACATTGTGTATGTATATGTATATATATTTTTTTAAAAGTCTGAACTCATTTAATGTTTCAACCATCTATTCTAAAACAACTCAACCTGATGTGAACTTCAAAACCTAATTGTTAAAATGCATGTTACATTAATAATACTAATATCTTGAACAAGTCTTCACGAAATGGGTTGTTGTGTTGTTCGAGATATACGTTAGCTAGAATTGCATAAACTTACATTTTAACATCAAGACCTATGTATGATTATTTATTTTTTTCAGAACAACTATATATATATATTAAAATAAAATAACATCTAGCTAATCACGAAACGTCAAACAAGTTACAAATACAATTACAATATCTAGAAAACTCGACCGAATAATAAAATCCTAGACACCTAACAATATCACAACAAACATGTCCAGATTACAAAAAAAGAAGAGCGTTTTGAAATCATTAGTCACGAACATAAATGGATTGGTGATGCTTCTGGTCGTACTCATTTAATTTGCTAAACGAAAGAAAATTTCTCTCGTTTTAGTTTATATGTATCTAACGAAACAAAAACACAAACGAATATGTCACTAAATAACTAAATAAATAAATAATTCGTTAACTCTTAATCAAGTGTTGTGTTCGTATTTCGTAGTCCCAAGTAAACGCACATTTCGCATATAATAGTTTACTTGAAAATGAAATTAAAAAACATACAACTACCCGTAACGGGCAGGCGGGTCTCGGGCAGGGGAGACAATGACATTGAAAACAGAGGCCAATGCGGCTGGTCCACTGGACAAGTGTCTCAACATGTATTTACGTTTTATAGTCCATTAAGTTTACATAAATTTCACAAATAGACCAACCTTCAAGAAGATATAGTTTTACGAATTTTATGCTTCAAACTTTATGAATATAAGTTCAGCTGTTGGAAACAAACAAAAGAACAAAGTATTTCTAGTTAATGAAACTATCTTAGTTTATGTTGTTTCGGAACCGAAAGAAATATACCGTTGGCATTAATCGGTTGTTAACTAGTAAGACGTAAGTTTTTTTCTATTTATTGGACATTTTATGTTTTTTTCTATGTTTTTGTTTAAATTATAATACATTCATACTATTTGAATATACATCGAATTCTATCTTGAAATTAAACTTAGTCACCCTCATTAAAAATTTATGGCTTCGCCACTGGTCATGATATAATGCACAACTAACCGTAATTCAATAATTTGTCCTTTAGCGACTGATTTTGATTTTTGATCGACGTAGACTCAATCATTGTAACTTGTAAGTATGATTAAGCGCTAAGCATAATGAATTTCTTATATTCGAACGTCATGGGCTATTAGCTACTCTGGTATTTGTCATCAACACAATATAACCATTAGGAAATATATGTATTGTACCGTATCAAAATGCGATCAATGAAAAGACGTGCTGTTATATTAAAATATCGAAAAACAAAACAATACGAGTATAATGTTGGCAACGTATATATAGCAAATATAATTTAGGGGAATCAAACCCATATGAATAACCAAAGAGGTAGTTTTGAAATTATTTTATTTGCCATATGGCCTACGCCTCGTCATCTCCAATGTGGGAGAATTTAGAATTACAGAAAACGACATGATGGGCATTTGACCTTTTCTTATTTGCATTATTATTTACTGTATTTTCCCAACCACATATAACTATAATAACTATAATAATTGTTATTAAAAATACCAATATATATTGTATTATTGTTACACCTAGCAGTCTCAACTTATATAATTGTTATATGAAGTATCACAGATATTAATTAATTAATTAATACTAATAGCATATAGTAATCGGTAGTTAACTACTAAAATGATTGTTGAATATAAAAGTAAACCATTGTTGAATAACCAACCTAGCTAAGCTTCACCCCTGATTGTTAACAAAGTTTGGTATATGACTAAAACTTTTCTCTACTTTTTCATCAATAATTACAATATTTCCATGTCACATTATGTGAACTTTATCGTGAGGGAGGGGGACACAATAAAGTGCAAATTGACTTGCAAGTATTTGATGTATATGTGCAACATAAATACAAGAATTACAACTATTATACAGGAGGAAAAAATGATAAATTGTCCTATCAAGATTGTTAATGGATCATAAAGCGCAAAAAAATAAAAGATTTTTTAAATATCACGTAAGATCAATAAAACGTATATCCGATTTTGTGAAAACACATTTTAGAGGAGAAAAAGCTTTATTTAACTAATGTTTGGCCTAATTCCGATTTATTTTTTTGTACATGACCTTTCAAACTACTCTCCCTTATGTTAACAAGCTTTGAATGCAAATTGAACAACTATTTTCATCACAAAAGATGAGCTATTTTCATTTATCATAAAAAGTGCCGTTAAATACAAAAGTTGAGGCACGCAAAATATGTAAGTTCACAAACCCAAAGGACCAACCACAAATAAAAACAGAAAAAAGCACCTTAAATAATTAAAGTGTTTTTGCCACTAGATTCAGGCCCCTTGAATTTTGGAAAGCAAAAGCGGTTTTTTTATTATTAATCATCCACTGTTTCACAGACCACTCTAGAACACTTTATGGACCCATTTTTCATCGCCACGTGTCATCAATCTAAACAACTTAGCGTACACAAATGGTCCATGCACCCTCACACACCCAATCCCAAACACTTCTCTTCCAAAAGTCTATAAATCATCACATTTTCATTGCTAGAATTCCTTCCCACAGTCCCTTGATCTTTAACATACGCACCCTCGCTCATATTAGCATTAACCATAAGCCCCTTTAAAATTTACACACAATGAGGTCTGATGTGCTATCTTACGCCGGTTATGAAGAGCCTCATTTTCTTGAAGCTTGTACTCTTTGTTCTAAGCCACTTGGTCACAATAGTGACATATTCATGTACAGGTATAAACCATATTTTTAAAACAAGAAAAGTTTTTTTTTTCTCTCAATATGTGCATCGATGACTTGTACATTAGGTTGTATAAATTGTACTTTGTTAAAATCACATTGAAGTGAAAAACATATGCATAAAAGTGTTGTGTAACTTGTAGATAGTAAAAATTTGTACCATGTGAATTTTTATATCTTTAGAGTGAATTTTGGTAAATTACAAAAAGTTAAAATTTAATGACTAAATCACAAGATCCAAGATATTATGTAGAGGATTAATTAGTTCATGTGAAAATTACTAAATAAGTCATATGGTTATGAAAGACTAGATTCATTTTCCTGTACAAAGGAAGATTCAACAATTTTATAATATTGAAAAAAGAAATGATTACATATATGCTTGAAAGGGTTGTACTATATGAAAATATATAGGTACTATTTGCCCAAGAATATTCCAGTATAAAGGTCAAAAGTCAACTTTGTAACAGCGTCACATCCCTTGCTAAAATTAATAAAGACTTGTACATTATGCATAAAAGGTTGTACTATGTTTTGTAAGATACTACTTTGTCACCAAGAAAAAGTATATTATATGCTTAAATAAAAAACAAAGGTTGTATTTTTGTCATAAAAAATGATGATCAATACCATTTCATGTAAAAATATATTGCAACATACCCTCTAATGTGTATCTAATAATTATATATTTTGTGATACAGAGGAAATACTCCATTTTGTAGCCAAGAATGTAGGCAAGAACAAATTGAAAGTGATGAGGCAAAAGAAAGGAGAAGATGGAAAGTTTCATCTAAGAAATCAACAAATGACACTACCAAGAAATCATCTACTACTACAACTACAACTGTTCAAACTGGAACCCTTGTTGCTTCCAACTAAGCCAATTTTATTTAATCATAAAATATTATGTGAAATGACATAATGGCCCTCCTCTCTGATATATAAAACCAATAAATGAAGAGAGGTTGGAATGAGTAAATTGGAAGTTAAAAAACAAGTTGGGTTTCTGTATAGAAGAGAGTTGGATTGGTGGGGTGTCGATGTATAATCATGACTCAGAAGTCGGGATGGATTCGATGGTGGTGATGAGTGATGACTGATGACTGAGGACTAAGAAAAAGACAAAGATGCCCTTTTGATGAGACAAATTTTGCACTTTTTGGTTTAAGCTGTATTTTTACTATTTTACTATTTTTTATTTTATTTTATGTGATGTTTATTTTTGCTTTTTGGCTTATGTAACCTTCACGTCCTTGGGTTTTTTACCTTTGTAATGAAATACCCAATATTTGACCATGTTTTAGTATAATCTTTTCTAAGATTATATACTTCTTTTATTTCCTTTTCTTTTATTTTAGAAACGACTTATATATTATAAATAAAAAAGGTATCTAGCAAAGTACTAGATCCCAAACAGTATTACAATTACAATTTCAAGGAACTAACACTTACATTAAACCATTTATCCCGCGACACACCAAGCTTCCTACACCTAGTGATAACCCGAGATTGGGTCACGATAAAATCAAACAAAAATTCTGAGCGCTTTTGTGTGGGAGAGAAAACTATCTCATTACGATGTTTCCAAATAACTCAAACCAGAAACCATACAAAAAATTATTCCTTCAAAGTACATCTTCTTGGTTAATTTAGTATGCATATTATCGACTTGCTGAAGGATGTCACTGAGATTATCCCACCAAAAGATATATCAAGCCATTTGCAGACAAGTCTCCACAATTTACTTGCAATATAGCATGTGGAGAAAATATGATGTGCAGTTTCAATTTTATTTAAACATAGTGGGCACATCACTGATGGTATATCAATACCTTTGTTAGAGAGATTAACACGAGAAGGGATGCGATTTAACAAGACTCTTCAAACCAATATATGTACCTTCCTCGGAACAAATTTATATACTACTTACATAATAAGTTTCAAATTTTAAATACTCAAGAAAAAAAAAACAATCATATTTTCATATACCTGGATGTTAGCTAATATTTAACTGCAGTCGGTGACTGTCAACTACCAATGCATGTATATAATAAAGTTTACAACTTGTATAATTTAAATTCGGCTCTTGTATCCCGACCCACGTAATTAGGAATTCGACCACCACTTTTTGCAGCGAGGGGTCGCTGCAAAAAGTGGTGCCACGTCATCGCCTTCTGCCACCGCCTTAATGAGTTTGACCCTTTGACCCCCGCTTTTTGCAGCGAGGGGTCGCTGCAATAACTTGGTGGGACCACTTTTTTCGAACAAAACCCCTCTTTTCATCCGTTTGAGTTCTTTTCACTGAAATTCCAAACCCCCCACGAAATTTTATCCCCTTAATGCAAAAAATTCCATCCTCTTGAAGCAAAAAAATTCCAGCCACCCACTATAAAATCCGGCCATCATCACTTATTATTTTATTTTAATAATCCGGTCCCCTTTCCCGACGAAGTGCTAGCATCAACCCCCACCAACCACCACCGGTCGCCTGCCAGCCACCGCCGTGGATTGACCTTTTTCCGACCAGTTTTCCGGCCACTTTTACGACTAACTATTTGCAGCGACATCTGGACTTCAGGAGCCCACTATTTAGCCGCCTCCGCCGCGTTTAATTTTTCCGGCTCTCCTCCCTTGACTTTTCCGGCCATCTAAACTTTTCCGTTTTTATTGTTATTATATGT
>JANDBE010000028.1:1745039-1759695 GCA_024320915.1 Erigeron philadelphicus
CAACTGTAGGAAGTCGTCAATTGCATAAACTGTACATTGCAACTGGATTTCAATATTTTTGGACAAATCTTGTTGTCTCCAAATGCAACTGGAGATTGACCAGTTTTCAGCAAAACTGGTCCTAACAATGATTGAGATATTCTTGAAATGATACGTGGCGTAATCCTTGATTAGACACGTATCTTTTTAATTTATTTTATATGATAAATTAGCTTCTTTAATTGTATTTAGATTCAATTTTCTTATTAAATTTAGAATTAAAATCTAATTCTTGACTTATAGATACAAAACAAATTTTTTCCTTATTTAATTGATCGATTTCTCATAAGTAGAATTGTCTCTTTTTCTTTCTCAATTCTTCAACTCTTAATACTTATATTACTTATAATAAATTATTCACATGAAAACTTCAAAAATTTGAGTTTACGATCCGAAATCACAAGGTTATTTGTCGTCATCCACTATGCTTACAAGTTCCGATTTTGATGTAATTGTAAAAATTTATAAATCTAAAACTATAAATAAACATACATTATATTTGTCATTACTGTTTATTATAACTTAGCTTCGATCTTTCGTTTACTTTAACCATAATTTATTTCATACTTACGAATCATGTATGAGGTGTATTCAAATTTCTTTATAATACAATCTATACAGCTAACGTACATCGTACGGATTTAAAAGTCATATATATATTTAATTCATTTATACAATATGTAATAAGACATTAAGACTTGTATTTTTATTGTACAGATTTAAACGTCATGTATATATTACCTATCTTAGAAAAATTCTAGAGGATTTGACTACGGAAACGGCCATCCAAATTAGAAGCTCAAGAATAGAATCCGTTGCTTTTTCAAAGTACAGTATTTCCAATCAAAACAAGGATGGTTTATTACTTTATTTAACCTACTTAAAAGTGTAGGAATGTGATATTAATCAAATATCTTATCTCACAATAACTATGCCAACTAGAATGTTGTCAAAACTTTACAAGCAATAAAACAAACAAGTAGTTAATTGAATAAAACTTCCGATAATCATCGGGACTAAGATTGCGATTAAAACTTTTTAAATAGAAGCTCTATCCATAAAAATATAATTTTTTTTCGAACATTCAGTCGGTATGCGAAATCAGGGAAACCTCATCGTATAATGGTGAAACATTCCACTTACCTTGTTAATAAATGTAATAAAAGCAAAACTTTTATATTATTAAAAGAATTAAGAGACAGTGATTTAACATACTAAGACTTTACAAGAAGAGTTGATATTTTTACCACCACTATTAATAAATATACCACATTTATGTATTACTACAATCAACTGTAAAACTTATACATTTTAAGATATTCATTATAAGTGATGGCACTAGTATTAATACGCCTTTACAAAATGTCAAAGTTTGGATCCCGGGGGGTTGTAGTATCATATTAAGTCATATACATATGAAACTCGCTCTTTATATATTGGGCAAGAGATTCACTTTCATATACTTATGGTGCTAGTACAAAATAGAAATAACCCTTAATTTTAGGAAGAATCTAAAGTAATAGAGATTTGGTTAAAAAAACTCTTTCAATGTACTTGCGATCGATAACTAATCAATGATGTTCCAATACAGCCTTGTCATAAAACTGTCACCATCAACATAATAAGAAAGCAACAATCTTTTTAAAGATTTATTTTAATAGAAAATAAAACCACAAGCTTTAAAACAAGTCAAGATCATTGATTGGGCAAAAGAAGAACCAAGACCCAGAAATAAACAGCCAATTTTGAAAAAGAATTAATCAAAGTCACAAGTCAAACAACATTAATACCTACTACCAAACATAAGCAACCTTTTCAATCATACAATTCCAACCCTTTTCAAAATATTAAGCTTACTTCATGTTTTGTAAAGAAATTATAGCAACTAACCACCACCACATATAAACAGCTAGAAGACCTGATTTGTATTTTCGAACATTCAGTCGGTATGCGACATGGGAAACCTCACCGTATAATGGTGAAGAATTGCACGTACCTTAGACAACGAGATGTTGACCATGGGCCGTTACAAGTATTCGGAGGAAAAAACCCCAATATTTGTACCGTCTTAAGTTTAAACCTTACTAGATAAAATTTTGGAAATTGTCCGAAAGATTCAAAACACTCACGGGGATAACCCGGTTAGGCTAGATACATCCAAGTCAAATGACTCACCTTCCCCGGTAACTTAAACAAGGAAAACCCCATCCCTCTAATCATCACCATCACACATAATATATATTAACTTTTAAGATGCCTATTTTGGATTTTATTTATTAAATATTCCTAAAACAATCTGTACAGATAACATTTAAAAATCTAGGTTAGGGTCATCTTATGACCAAGAACCATATTTCTGGAAGCTTACACTATATAAAGTAACCCAAATCAAATATTCCTCATCAGTTACAATTTAATATTAAAGATTTAAAGCCCCTACAATATTAATTTATGTAGTTGCATTACATATACCAAGTCATTGTGCATCATTCTACTTTAGGGTATACTTCTTGTCCCACTTGAATCCATGATGATACATCTTCCCTAGCCTCGTTGTCTAACTCGTATCTCAATAAAATTCCAAAGAGTATCTTCCCCTGTTCGCATTAATATAAAAGCTTCAAACAAAACCATAAAAGAGCACGGAGAATAAAATAGCAAATTTACCAACCTTGGCTCTCCTGTATGCCGCTAAAGTAGCCAGAGGTTCATTTGATTTCTGTACTTCACCATCTTGATAATTCAAGTTGATCATCTGGCATCGGTTGCAACCACCCAATGACTACAAAAACGAGCATATAACGATTAATCCCATGAAAACTGTTATGTGACAGTTGCTTTTTTTAATTGGTTAACATGTCACATAGTTTTAAGAATGATCCATTATTTGTAGAGGTGGCAACAACCCATTTACTAGTGAACAGGTGACATGGGTTATGCTTTATTAATAAAAAAATGTCAAATGTCTATTATAATAGCTAAAAAGGAAACAGGTCAAACCTGTTGAAAGAATGAAAGTTGTCCTAAATCAAAGTTTCAATAACAAATATGTTGTAAGACTCGACCGAGTATCCCATTTTACTCGTGGCTCAGCAGTTAACAGGGTCGAGTCAGGGCGACTCAATCTAAAACTCGCTCAATGGGTTCAGACTCGAGTCAATACAGGTCAAACTTGGTCAAATCGGGTCAAACTTGGCCAACTCGGGTCAAGCTTGGCTGATTCGGGTCAAAGATGGCCACCTTTTTTAGAAATAAACTTTTTAAAATCCCTAAAGTGATGTAAGTTGATGTTTCAGGAATTAAGTTTGAACTGAAGTATTATGTTAATGTTTCTAAACAATTATGTTTTTAAGTTTGAAGACTTTAGTCTAAAACTAATTTTCTATTACATATAATTTCTAAAAGATATTATTTATATATATATATATAAATCCCAATCCAGGTTCCCCGAGTCGAGCACGAGTTTCCAAATACTCGTGACTCCACCCTTCGCTGAGTCAAGTTCGAGTTTCCCAACCTTGAATAACAATATATTTTATAGCAGAGAGTAGTATTTCAGGTAATAAGCTCCGCCCATGTCGAGGCGTACAAAGTTTACATGTTTTGAGCCATCACTTAACCTGCCAACTATGCCACCACTAATTACTTGCTAAGCCTATAACATTGACTCGATAAATTCAAGCAACGCAATTCTTGTTCTCCATTCGTAGCCGTAGCAACTCTTATACGAAACAACTATGTATTTTGTCTTTCTAACTTCCCAGAGACAACAATGTTGGCCGAAAAAGTAAATTGATGTGATTTTCATGGGCAGAATTACTATAATGCAAACGAAAATTTGGAGTTGACGAAGCTATTTTGGGTTCAATGAAGCTAGAACTCACCATGAAGTGATTGCCTCCGATCTTGAGACCACTCCAGCTGTCTTCAGCATATGCCACACCACCGGATATGACAAGATTGGGTCGGAATCTCATTGCATCGACTTCCATCAGTAATCCAGCAGATCCTCTCTCTGTAACTGCTGCCAACAAAAAGGGTTACTATATAATCCCTAGAACACTACATAACCAATATGCAATGGATCACCCATAATGCGAAGTCCCCGCATAACATCTCAAAGAGGTTTTTCAACAATATTGGCATGTTGTGTAACATAGCAAAACATGCAAGTTTTGGAATGGGTAGGCGCAAGTTGGAGTAGGTTAGGTATACTCGATAATTTGTTCATAAATTATTTATGTATTAAAAGACTATCATATGAGAATTTTCATTAAACTTTTGTAAAAGAATTATGTCGCATGCATCTGAAATAAGCACAGGGCCCCTTTACAGCAGACCTGTTTAACCATTTCATTTGCAGTCATGACCTTTGATGTTATCCATATGACCTGTTAGAGATAAGCCACAACCCACCCAATTAACCCATTCACATAGGTCAAAATCGGCCCTCTACTTGGTATCCTGATAAACTTGTTTGTAAGATCGGCCGAAATAAGATGCTAAATAAACTAATAACAAATCTGGGGATCATAAAAAAGAAAGGGTGCTTCTCAACATACTTGATCTCAATCTGTGGTTAAGGTCAGATACACTTTCCTTCGATACCAATAAAAGCTGAGCTTCATTAACGAAGTTTAATTTGGTATCTACGTCTCTGCATATGCCCGTGGCTTTGCTCCTGTTCAAGCGGATACAACCTCTGGAACTAGATCTCAGCAAATAACAAGGTCGGCCAATTGCATTGCTGAACCAAGTGTCGATCTCGTTATTATAGCCCAAAACTTCATATCTGTGAGTTAAAAGAGTAATTTGACAACTTGATCCAAAAAAAATATAACCCAAACTATTGAACATGATACCGAGCTATGTATTTGTATCAACGCATTGAAAATTTGTGTCAGAGAAGTAATTAAACTCCTACAGTAAAATAGTAGTGGCAATTTTGCACAATTGCATATTTATGAGCCGAACCAGTTATACTTCATCCCTAATGGGATCAACTAGGTCAATCATAGAAAGTAGCCTAAAGGGAAACATATCTAACAGGTTGAAAGCCACACAGTGTATTTCAGTGCATTGCATTTCTGATCGTTTTACGAAAATAAGATTACTATTGTTTGCAAAAAGTTGAGACACTAATTATCAATAGAAAGTTGCAAAACAGAACTGTTTCTGGTCAATGCAACCTGGAGCATACCAAATAATTGCTATTTTTGATCCATAAAGCAACCTAGCAAACCCACCCACTTAGCCACCTCAACACCGAAAGTAGGAACTAAATTAGAAATTCAATGGTGTCCCAAGAGAAGAAGTATACTACAATACAACAACATTATTGCCAAACCTCTGAGCATGTACGCTGATTTCTTCTACCACTGCAGCTAAATTCGACTTAAGTTTAATAAGCAGTTTCTCTTTGCACCGAGGAGACTCCACATGAAGTATTCCAGTTTTGAGGTCAATCTTTGTACTGATAAAATACATCTCAGGTACCTATAACACCAAGTGCCAATGAATTAACTTTCTCCAGAGGATTACCATGTTATCAAGTTATGAAGTAACTACTTGAAGAGTTGAAGAGAAACAACAGTATACAGTTCAAACATTTCATTTATGAAATCTATGTTCAAAAGGGTTTGCTCCAGAGTAAATTCATAGTTGAAATCAATTTCTCTAAAGAGGAAAGGAACATCATGAAAGCATGTTATATAGTTTTCTTAGGAGCTCCCCAATCAGGTCAATGTAACTCAGAGGCAAATTTTCATTCAGTGTGAAAATCATGATATATGCCACTTACATGAAACTCAAACCAGAAATTTTAGTTCACGAAAATAATGTTTGCTATTAATGTAGTGTCAACCATTACAGAATACAGTTCAATGTAATCACTAACCAAGAACCAACCTTCTTTTGCGTAAGAATTTCACCATTCATGCTTTTGAGAAGCCACTCTCGATCATATAACAATCCTGAATAAAAATGTACATCAAAATTGGAAGCTAGTAAAGGATGACAAATTAGTACAGCTTATAAACAAGAAAAATGGAACAAAAGTATGCTTTTTCTCATGCTCTTGGGCGAGTACAGCCACAATTAACTTCATACGACATATACACAAAAGTATAGAGTAGATCAAAAGGTCTATTGGTGCTGTATGAAGTGTCTGATTGAGTGATTTTAGAAAGCATAAGTGAATACAATTTCATTTTCGTAAGTTTATTTGCCAATCCTCTCTCCCTAGCCTAATGTAGAGTTCTTATCATACTTGATTATGGAAAACTAGAATAATCATCATGGTTTTAGTTTAGGGAAAATAATTTGTACTGCACCGCTTTACCTATCTTAGGTACTGCCATGTTAAAAAAAGTTACAAATTAAACCTTGAATTTGATAAACATACAAAACCCCCCTTGAATTTTACATGATACCCCCCTAAATTTTACATAATTTCCCCTGCTTTACCTAAGATAGGTAGTGCATGTTTTACCTAACCTTTCCCATTTAATTTAATAGTGTTATTTTTGTGATTCAATAGGACTAAATGATTAGCTTCTCAAACAAGTAAGGATGTTGCATATTGCAATGCCTAGTAATCAGAGTCAATAAGATGAACAGAAATCTAGCAGCAACTCTTCAACAGCATCTTATTGCTAAAATCACTTAGAAGGGTCAAAGAATGGGCACACAGGATGAAATGCGGTATAATATTAACATCTCGCTACTCATAACTACTACCTTTTTGCAACACAATACGTATACACTCTTCTAATATGTCAGATCAGAAGAGAGGGCTTGGTTTGAAATGAGATGTGATAGAAGTGGCAAATTCAACCCATTTCTTTACGAATGGTCAACTGGTTCATACCTAATGTGGGTCAAACAGATTAATTTAAAAAATGCCAAAATAGAAAAGGTCTGATGGGTTGACTGGGGTTAGAACTTGCCAAAATGTATTCTCTAGGCATAAAACTACTATTTTAATTCAACTAAATTACAAGATCATCATCATTATCAAAATTTCTTTTAACTAAATTTTGACACACCAACTATAAAAAAAAGTTGGCACAAAAAAGTGTCTTAAGTAGACTTACTGTTACCAAATCTGCCCATCCGCCCTTTTTGCTACCTCTAAGTTGTTATTACTTTGCATTTTATATGCACTAGGCAGATATGCTATCTCGAGCAGGGGAAGGAGAAAAATCATCCTATCAATGATACCCAGTATCAACAGATATAAGCCAAACAGGAATACACACTAAGAGGTATAAAATCCAAACCAGAAAGTTTAACAAAAACATGCAGCTTACAACTCTACCAGTGCTGCTTAAAGGCCAACTGTCTACTCTGAATCCTGCACATGACTTTATCGGGTACACAACAATTGACTCGAGATAATGTTTTGTTGTCTTTCCATGGCCTGCATCTTGATTATGTTTGAAAGTTAAACGGAATTTTTCCCAGCCATGAAAAGAGGTAAACAGTTGATAATGTAAAGTGAAAGATGACCAACCTTCTGTATCGAGCTGTATAGAGTTGGATCTGAGTTGATAAAGATGTTGAGTATTATTAGGCAACAATACAAAGGAGCTTACGATGAAGTTCATAAATTTCTGCAAAAATTTTGAGGTGAAGAAGAAAGTGTAAGATTTATAAGATTTTGATAGAGACAACAAGAAAAGAAACACGGATGAATCATTAAGTTATAACTTTCTAAAGCTGAAACCCCATAAATCATCAATATCGATGAACACAGCTAACAGACCATATGAGATGAACTTTAGCATTAAATATATCATAATATCCTACCCATGCATCTTCGAATGTTGACATATACCCAAAAGATACTCTAACAGCTCCAGTGGGTTTTCCTTGTAATATATCATAGTCATCCCAGCAAACATGCCCAGCCTAACAGAAAGATAAACAGCTCTTATTAAAAGGCAATATAAATATATTAGTAGCATTTAACCAGGTTATTTCTTATGCATCCATATGTTCAGATATCTGGGCATGTCTTTATTATGTATTCATTGTCTCTTTATCATAAATAGTAAGCATGTAATTTGAGCTTTACCTCAATGTTGGATAGAAGATCCAGATGAGATAAACCAAGATACTTAGAACATGCACCAGGATTGCAGAAGCATCCTGTCTACACAATTAATAAAATAATGAAATCCATAACAAAGAAACAAATACTACGAACCCATATGTCACCAACACCTATACATTTATGATAACACATAACATAGTATGATTGGTTACCCGTAGCTGAATTCCAGACAAAGAAGCCAACTTCTCCACTTCACGATGACCAACCCAGGAACCATCGGGCCTTTTCAAGTTGAAAGAAACTACAGGACCAAGTCCACTACACGACGCCTACAAATCACGCACATAATTTTATGTTACTTCAACTAACGCAACATCAAAAGCAAAAATAAATCCAGGCAACTAATAAATATATGGCCTAAAACATGCAGCATGTAAGCTTTAGATTTCAGATCGTCAATGTTTTACTTATAGCATTCATACTGACACTCCACGTATAAATGGAAAGCAATGACAGTTACATGTTATATATAGGTATATCTTAAATCTTAGTCGCAAGCTATATTCATAGACCCACCAACCTTCAAATAATCCATGCCATATATTTTGCAAACCTCCTCCCCATCAGCATGCCTTAATGCCAAAAGCATATTTCTTGTATATCTTGCCAGTGACGATGTATGCCTTAAGAAAAGGTAATCAAAAAAGTATGTTAGAATAATGGAACTTATAGGGAAGAGAGAAACTATATGGGGAATTACTTCTGTATTTTTCTCATGAGTTAACGACCTCAATTATTTTTTACAATACAAGCCATGAAAAAATAAACTAAATTAATCTTAATTATAATAACTAAATCAAATCCTGAAACCAGTATTTATGACAGGATTAAGGAGTCACATACCGTGATATGGAAAATGTGGTCAGAGTATTGAGAATATCTAACCCATGCCGAATGGATGCTATATTCAAGAATGATAGTGTTCCGTCTTCAAAAGACTCCTCAATACCCTCTCTTCTTTTCACAAAATCAACGTCAGCAATTGATGCAGCTACTGTGCCTGAAAAACTTCTGTTGTGAATAAAAGTTGTTTTATACAAAATAAAGAAAAACTATCGTTTTATGAAAAGAAAGTACCTCCACTAAAGTAGGTCTTCTTTAGTAACTTTGCAGCATCTGTACACACAAAAATATGAATGTCATTTCCTCTTGTCATCGAAAATTTGAAATTTCTAAACATCATATTTTCCAGATTTAAGTAAATTATTGAACACTCGGACAGAATGTATGGAAGGGAACTCTAAAAGCTAAGACTAATTAGTGCATTCATATAGAAAGCCTGCTTACCATTACGTACTATCAAAGCTCCAAGTCCAGTTGGATAGCCAAAAAGCTACAAATAAGAAAGATAAAACCAATATAATGAACACACACACATACATACACACATAAATATATTTTATATATAAAAGGGTTAAGGAGGGAACCTTGTCCCTGGTACCACATTGGATACCCATCATGACCCCCCAATAAAGTTTTTGACGCCGGTGAAATAGATCCACTTAATTCCCCAATCACCCTTAATTTCCAGTTATTAAAACTATTCACATGCATGGAAATTCACCAAATTTCTTTGCGACGATTTTTGTTCTCGAGGTTTCTAAAAGTTACAATTATTTCCAATCATAATCTTAATGTTATTAGCTTATCTAAGTTAGAAGTAATTGCTTCTCGCAATATATTGTTACAAAATGTATTGCAATCAATATTTCTTAGTAATTATATGTGATAACAAAATATAAGTAGCATATATTGTATAAATTGTGTTTACATATCATATGCTTAAAATCTTGAATGATCCTATTGAGAAGCATATTAAATTAAATAATATTTGTAATTTAACTATCATTTGAAATGAATGTATTGACCACATATACAAATAAATCATTTGAACTTATTTAGCATTGTTACCTTGCTTGAGCATAAAAAATAAAAAAATTTACAAGAAACTCTAAGAGAGACCAGCCGAATTTACTTTTTTTCTCTCTTGCAATTTGCCTAAATTATTTATTCAATTATACAACTTCATCATTTTTTTTCAAAGTTTAAACATAACCAAAATTATTCGAAGTGTCAAACTGCATTCTGTCTAAACAAAAAAAAAAGTCAATACTTTAATGTCATATAATAAACTATGTCAAACCATGCATGGCGCACGGGTATTAAGACTAGTACACACACACACATATCTTCCACAAACTGAAAGTGAAAGAGGTACCTTGTAAAAAGAGATAGCAACGAAGTCTGCCTTATGCTTCGATAAATTTGGAGGGTCGGTGGAACATCCTTTTGCGGCATCAATTAAAACTATCCATTTTCCCCTGGTTGGAGACATTATTATGTATAAATAAACCACTAATTTCCTCTTTGGAGGCGGCACGATGGGCATGTCAGTAACGGGTCAAGTGGGTATGGATTAAAATGGCCTATTATCTAAATTTATGAACAGACCAATTTAGGAGGTTTTATGCATTATACATAGGGTCTGGACGACTTACAGCCTGTTCAACAAATATGACCTGGACCCCAGTTACCTATGTTTTTTATACGTGATCCATATGGGATAAAACACAACCCCATATCAACCCATTGATAAGTATATGGGACAAAATTGCCACCTCTAATTCTATTCATCAAAAACTTGCTACATATTCTACTAAATAAGAGTACGGACTACTTATATGAATGAAAAGTCTCAAACCTGCAATGTTGAGAGCCTTCCAATACTTTTTCTGAATCTTCTTTAATAACGTCTATCAAATCAAGGTTAAACTTCACTCCTGAGAAATTACACTCAGAAGGGAAAGCAAATAAATTGTATACTTGGCCTGCAAACATGAGAAAACCATTAAACTGGTAACTTCCCTAAACAAAATCATACAAAAATTGGTAGATTGTCTAATCAGGTTTCATTTAAAGAGACTACCATTAGGCTCTTCGTCCCATGTCCTAGCACCATTTCTCTTTTGAAGAGGATGCTGTAAGACCTTGATAGAAGATCTACTGCTTGTACACGTGTCTGATTCTGCAGCATCCACAAAATCTATTGCCAAAGCCACGGCTCCTCTATCGAGAGCATATCTTTTAAAATTAAGGGAGAAACAAAACCATCAACTATATATGTGAGAAAATGAACGATATCTGAACTCCATATGCCTGCAGTAACGAGGGGATCAAAGAAACTAAGACGAAGATGCCACACTAAAAGGATACTCTCGGATTCCTAGAACACTGTTGTGATTCTCAACTGTATACATGAAAGTGCTCTGACTACTCCATGGAAAAGCCTCGCCAACAAGTTTAAGAGCTGCGGTTGCCCCAGAAGTGAATATACATTTGTACTCTTTTGGGGATGCATTACAGAGATTCAGAACCTATATGTCCGATAATATAAATAGTGATGCAATCCAATTAGAAAAGGAAGGGAACAAATAGAGTGGTTTCCAATCCTTTCTAGGTATATCAAAAGTTTTTTATCTTATAATAATAATAATAATAAAAGAACACATCACAAAAAGGAGCGGGTATAATGTATAACATGTTACCTGATGACGAGCGTCTTCTACAATGTCTGAGGTGGCCAAGCTAGAGCTGCTTTGACTATCTAGTATAGCCAGATTAAGGTATCACAGAGGAGCTACTCAAAAGTATCACATTACACAATCCACGTTTCACTCTAACTACTTTATTAGAAAGGCAAATATCAACGTAATAATATGACGCATCTTCCTAAGTGAGAGTTAAACCATAACCTTCATATAAGGCCAAGGTCAGCAAGTAAATGATTTTTGTTTGATAAGCACATGGGCGAAAAGAATCAATAAAAGCCTCTATTTCACGGCAACTAGCTTAAAAACATGAGCGAAATCATTATAAATCACATTTTTGACGGTTTAACCAAAAGCTAGCTCACATTTCATTTCTTTTAACTTCATAGCAGGTCAACTTTTCTCTACATTCTAGCATCATAACGAACATATATAGAAAACCCAAATCTTGATCAAGATGCATACTTTCGTTCCCTACAATCTCACAAACATCTAAAAGCCTTTATCATGTCTTAACAAAAATAAAACTACTTAGAAGGCCAACTTAAAACTAATTTACACAATATAACTACATTAACGATTTCAATCGAAACGTGATCCACCTATACGAAATGATCATATAATCACACATAATACGAAAATATAACTACGAAATAATATAAAAACCGGATACGAGGATTTCCATATACGTTAGTCGTAAGATCTTTAAAAACTGCTTCCATTTGTTTTTCAGAGTACAAAGTTGCACCAGCATGATCCAAATACACATTCCCTACACACAACCCCACATATACCAAAAAGATCAAAACTTTAAAAAATTTCTTGAATAAAAAATGATAATAAAATATAATATTTTAATGGGTCATAAATCATTATTACCATCAAGTCTTTTGAATTCAGTAGCTCTGATATCATCAATATTCTTTGGGGATTTTGGATAGCCATAAGATTCACCAAATTCTTTCAAGAATTCTTCTTTTGCAGTCTCCATGTTGCACACCAAGTGTTTGATATTTTGCTTCAAAGAAAGAAAAACTCAAATTGTCCAAGAATCTATAGATATAGATAGATACAAACTTTCAGCCTTTTTATTCCTAACGGTGATTGCAACGAATAAAACATCGGAAATGGAAATAGTAAAAATAAAGAATAATTAAATTGCATGAGTGGTCCCTTTGGTTTGGTTATTTTCGCACCTTTCATGTCTCTTCCAGACCTTTTTTCACATATGGTCAATGAAAAAAACTTAGAGTAAGCTACATTTCTCGTCCCTAAAGTTATCACGTTTTTCTTTTTTGATCCATGACGGGAAAAAAATATCAACTTTGACCTTAAATTTGGTAAAAATTTGCAATCAAAGTCCTTCTTCTGGACGACGTTTATTTTTGACCGGTAACGTACACACGTGCTAAACACATGAGGGCGCTAATGTCATTTCTGGTTACACCCGAGGGACGAAAAGTGAAAAATTAAGCTACTTGAGATACGAAAAATGGAAATCATACAAATAAATTTATGTAGACAGCGATAACGGTCGGTTGGTGGCGAATGTAGACGGTGGTGGTTAGTGGTGACTGCAGACGGGGATGTTTGGTGGTGATTGTAGGCAGCGGTGACTGGTGGTGATTGTAGGTGGCGGTAGCTGGTGGTGATTGTAGTGGCGATGGCTGGTAGTAATTATAGGCGGCGGTAGCCGGAGGTGGTTGTGGGCGGCGGTGGCTTTTGGTGATTATAGACGGCGGTGACTGGTGGTGGTTACAGACGCCAGTGGCTGGTGGTGGTTATAAACGGCGGTGACTATTGGTTGTGGTTATTAGGTGGTGGTGATTGGAGAGGCATGGGGGTAAAGGGAAAATATATATCTAGTCGGAAAATTCCATCGGAAAAGATGATCAGAAAATAAAGAATGAAAGAATAAATTTATTTGTATGATTTTCATTTTCGTCCCTCAAGTAGCTTAATTTTTTCACTTTTCGTGTAACACCCCAAAGATTTTAAGGTAAAAGAAATTAACTCATTTTCATAGTTTTGACATTAAATTAATTTCCTAATATTTAATTTTTGGATATGGGGTTGATTTTGTTGGAACTTTAGCGGATAGCAGGTATTTTATTACCAAAAATTAGAAAGAGGCGTGGCAAGCCCATGGGGGTGCCAGCCAAATCTTTGTTATGAGTCATATTTCCATTCATCACCATCTTCCTTTTCTCTCATTTTCATCTCTAATCTTTCATAATTAAAGCAACCTCTATAATTCAAGAATAAGAACATCAATAATATTAATCTATCACCATCAATAATCTTTAATCAAGGAATTAAAAGGTTAGGGTTTTGAGGTGTGGTGGTGGTGACCGAAATTTTCAAGGAAAAGAGAGGGGAAGAAGAATTTCCAACCTAAGTCTTGAATTAACTTATTGTTTGTTGAGGTATTGATTTCCCCTAACTTAGTTTTTCATCTTTCTTTTGAATTAGGGTTCATGGAGTGAACCAATTTGGGGATTTTGCTAGAATATAAGTTATGATTAAATTTTCCCCAATTCCTTAGATAACCTAGTTTGTCATTGAGTTATGTGTTGAGTTTGATTATGAAATCGATAAGCTCATGTGATAATCTTAGTTTATGAGAAAATATGAGTTTTTACTAGTTATTGAAATGTTGATGAAAGTGGTAGGTTGAACTACCTAGTATTATTGCTGAAATAAAAAGGAACTCATTGACAAATGGGTTGGGTTTTGGGTTTAGAAAGGCTAGTGATTGTGTATGACTAGGTTGAGCTAGTCAGGTTGTAAATGTAAGCGTATACATTGTATGTTATGATCATAGGTTGAAGCTTGTTTGTGCATTATCGTTTTATCCAGTTATTATTCGAGTTGCGGATGAGGTGAGTATATTTGCATACATTTATGTATAGTTGGGTCAATTGACCACATTATGTTGAAGGTTTGTTTATCC
>JANDBE010000028.1:1764258-1774999 GCA_024320915.1 Erigeron philadelphicus
AATGTTACACACATTAAACACCATAGGGGTTGAATGTGTAAATACTCTCATTATAAATAGAGAGTCATTAACCCTAACTTTAGGTTAATCAAGAATCAACCCACACATATAACTTCTCACTAAATTCGTGTGTGTAATCCTCTCTAATTCGTGCATCATGTTCTAGCCGAATTTATCATCTCATTATTACTCAATCACCTTGTTATGGGAACTCGAAATCAATAACAATTATGCTTTATGCTCTTACAGGTTCCACAGGAAGATCTGGAATGTCTCATCACTCGAATCGAATCATGTTTATTTCAACATTGTCTTCTACTCCAAACATATTCAACCCGGTCGGATCAAGTGGTTGAAGATCTGGAATGTCTCATCACTCGAATCGAATCATGTTTATTTCATTTGTTTTCGAAAACAAAAGTCAAGAGTTAAAAAAAATATTTACTTAGATTAAATAAAAGCTCTAAGCTACTTGATAAAAGCTTATGAGATCATTTACAACAATTTTTTTTTCAAAACCTTTTAAGTGTTTAACATAAATTAAGTGACTAAGCAGGTTAAAATATTATACTCATAAATGTATATATAAAGCACAATTAGAATAATGCATCAAGAAGGTTGTAAGCTAGTGGATTTGCTTTGGAAAGAAAATGCATGATGGGTTATAACTGAAATGGGCTAAGTCAACTCAGGTGGTTAACCCATCGAGCACAATAAAGAGGAAAAAGTAGACACTTCTGGCCCACCGCACCTCCCTAAACCTTTTCAACACCCACATCTTAATCATGCATGCATTAGTCATTGCCTATTATTTTGACTACCCACTCTTACTTAACTCAGAAGTTGTAAATTTTTATATATAATTTACTTGATCAATCTCACTCCACAATGAATTTAAAAATACTATTGAAAGTTTTATGATCAAAATTATGGACACAATCGGATCTAAGGGTGGCCCGGGCAGAGAGCCAGAGAGGCTCAATAGTAAATGGAAAAATTTACTCAAATTTTTATAATAAGTTTACGTTTAGACTTTTAGAATAGATGTCAACTTTATAATATACGGCTCAAGAAAATAAAGAGACGACTCTCACCTTTAAAAAAAAGAATAAAGCATGACAAAATATCATTACAACCGCTCAAAAAAATAAAAAAGTTTTTTAGTTTTGTTTTCCTTTCACGATAGAAGGTAGCCAAGTACATAAAATAATTTGTATGCTAATGAACAAAACCTTAAAATCGATAAGCTTAACGTCCCCAAAATGCTTAAATCGTCATTGAGCCAAGGTCTAAGAGCGACCACCCTGAACAATCTGATTCTCAACACCGACTGTGAATATGGATTAGAAAACTGATTGCTGCAATGAGTCAGGATCGAACCAAAACCTTTAACCTTCCGGCTTAACGGGATGAGGAATAAACATAACCTTACTATGATTTATGAAACACACCCAATAGACATTGCCATTTAAACAGTAAAAGTCAAAATCCAAAAATTTGGGGCCGCATAATGATTTGTTTGACCAAATATAGATTGTAAAATGTTCCAATTTATGTTGACATAATTGCACCAACAAAGGGCTCCATAGCTCAATGTCATATTTTTACATTCAACTCTAGAGTTGTTAATTACTAATCTACCATCTATCTACTCTCTAATATTCTACTACTACTATTTATGATATAAGAGGCCGGGAAAAAAAAACACATAAGTAAATGACGAACTAATAATGTAAGAGAGCAAGAAAAAATATACCTTATGTCGAGAAGGTTAAACGACATTTACATTTATTTAAGCAATTGTTAGAAACAAAAAATTGACATTATTTGGAATTGCTGGTTCATGGTTGAAAATCTCATTCATCTTGTCACGTCATATTTCAAACCACATCACCTTTTGTTCATGTACGATTCTACAAAATCTTTCAATAATTCTACTTTCTAAATAGCTTAAATGTTCATGAATATGACATTTACATTTAGAAACGAAAACAAGACTTGCTACTTTTCGTTATACTTTGTAATAATTCAAGAGCGCAAAATGATGAACATAGTGTCGGGGCAAGTTACAACTCATATATGATCGTAACTCTAATGACTATTAGCGAGGCGCATAAACATTATAACGCACATTAATTGTATTTTTTCGAGTTGTGAAAGAAAAACATTTCAATGGAAAGCTTCTTCAAGCTATAAAGTTGAGGGGGTGAAAGTGTTGATTGGTGAAAGTATGGTGGTGATGGAGTGGATTAGATTTGTTTAAGTGATGATGAGAATTGTAATCTTAGTTAAGCCAATGGCACGTCTTTGACGAAGACAATTATTAGTATAATAAACAATAGTAAGTGGTGCACTAATTTATTTTAACAAAATGTTAATTGATTTAACATATATAATATTTTATGTTTTAAATTAAGGAGGGAAAAGACCATAAAGCAAAATTCATTATCAAATTGATGTTACCCTGCCTCCCCAAAATGACATCACCAAACATTACAAATCTTTTCGTAAATCTTTGTTTCTACGACTTGTCATTCTGATGTATACATTTAAAATTTTCGAAAAGCTATAACAAATTATAGTTCATTGTAGTTACCTGCCGATGATCGTAAGCATAGTTTTAAATCTTAAATGTAGTGTATATGTATGCTAGAGTTTTTTTTTTTTTTTTTCTTGAACAAATTAAAAGCATATATGAAAAAAAGAGATGCTAAAGCTTAAAAAAAGCTAGCCTAAAAGTTATATCACAAGAATAAGATTTAAAAGCCACTTATCTAATGCTTATACTTTACTGGCATGTTAATTGTGTAATATGGTTAACGATGGTCTAGCGGTGTTAGCGACTAGTGATGATGGGGCGTCTATTGATGATGGTAGCAACGTCGAGTGGTATAGATTGATATAAATGTAATTGATGAAAAGATGGTAGTAAGGATATTTGTAAAGATAGAGGTTTAGAGTGTGTAAAATAATCAGTAAGATAAAAGTTGTAGCTGTAAATTAGGTCATTAAGAGTAAATTAGACAATTTCTTATATCTCTTTCTAAAGAGGGGGTTCATTAATGGTAATTGAGTCATTTTTAAATGAAGCTCTAGGTTTTCATTGAAGTGCATTATTTGTATATTTACCATTAAATTCGGGGATGAGTTTTCATATGAAAATGTACAATTTTTTATGCACGTTAAGCGCAGTCCTAAGGGCTGCGTTTAACACTTTCCTAAATTTTATATAGTAGTAAATATAAAAAATTAAAGTAAACTTACTAGACAGATACCTACGTGATGTAGCAATGATTATGGTAGCGGCAACATGATGATGGCGGTGATTAGTGTCGACGAGGAGTAGTATATGCTATTAATGTAAAAAGATAGTGTAGTTATTTTAAAAAATTCAAGAGTACATATCGTAAAACTATTTTATTAAGTATATTGGATATTCCATATCCTCATGTATGATGTTAGTTATAATGTTAAAGACATTTTGGGTATATGGTTATAGAAAAGTTATAAAAAGAGAAATGAGAGTTTATAAGGTTATGGTTTATAGTAACAAACCAATATTAGGCTAATACACCTTTAATTTTGTCAATAAATCTCATCATTTCCTTCTTATTTTATTTTTAAATTTTTTTATATAAATAGTTTGAAGGATCGATCAACCCATAAAACTGGTTTTTCACTCATCAGTTAACCGAAAATAAGAGAATCGATGAGCACTGTTAGGAGCCGAACAAGGCTACTATGTGAATAAATTAAGGTATATACAAGATAACCTTCTAAAGAATAGATTACTATTAATGTAATTATTTTATATATGAATCAAAGTGGATTTAGCAGTAGAAAAGTATTGGTGATGTTACCTATGACTAAACTAAAAGGACATGCTATTGCTCCCTACCCATTAGCGTGTGCTTCCCATAAATTCTTTGGTTAATAGTTCAGATATCATTACTTGGTAACATCTTGCCAAAATTTTCTTTAATACTGCCAAAGTTCAATACGAAATTAAAGTAAATAATTAGTTTTAAATTATGGTGGGAGTAGGACCAACGACAGACTCACCTTTAGCGTGTATATCTTAGCGATTGATGTAATGAGATAAAATAAATTAAGGAAAATTTACAAGTATATCCGATCTCGTTTTCACATATTATGAAAGAAGATGCATTGTAAGACAACTTTATTCCTAACATAAACTAATAGGCTAGATCAGATAAAAAAAACCTCACGTCTTTAGAGATCGGTCTCAATGATTCGATTCCTACCCCTACAAAATGGAAGGAAGAATTGAGAAATTTTGATAGCATACAAATGATGGATCTCTTTGCGGGACTTCATAGACTATATTTATACGTTTATCATTATTTTTTGTAATGTGAAACAAAGGAATGCTGGACGCTCTACATATCAACATGTGTGAAAAATCAAATAAAAATGACTACAAATGGTGAGAAAGAATTGTGCTTGACTTTTTCTACAGCCTTAATAATGATAGGATACAATATGAATTTACTAGGTTTTTAAATGGTCTCGTTTATACCTCAAATTCGTAATGTGATTCATCTTATTGTGCATCACATTCCATGTGCGTCAAAATCGGAAATTTTTCGTTAGTCCATTGCAATCTAAGCATTTAAGGTTACCGTTCACCCTTTTTATGTAATTATATCCTCGAGTTATCTCACTTACGGATTTGCATTCGGGCAAGTGGGGCCAAAAGAAAGAAAAACATCGTCGGAGTCTTTTATTTTTTTGGACCGGATTTTTTCTTTTTTTTGGGCCAAAATCAAGCATAAAATGAATCTATATTTTATTGTTCAACTACAAATCGTTATGATCGGTCTCTCCCTAGTTTTAGTGTACAACATCCAGCCATCCACCTGCAGTGAATTATCCCCGTAACAATTAATTAATATTAGAGTTAAGATGATTGATCTCTCTTATTTTTAACTTTTCATCCATCACCTATGTTAGAATTTTCTTCTTTTATCACCATCATTTTTACTTTTTTCTCTTAATCTACCATCTTCATATTTGATACTTCGTTATTATACAATACATCCAATTAAAACTAAAAAAAATAATTAAGTATTAAAAGAGTTGACCAACAACTCCCATTTTACCTTATTTTTTTAACTGTTCATCTTTTCCATAATCTCACATTATCCCGGTTTTATGAATCGTGACTCTAATTCTCACAAGACTGAAAATTTCACACACATATTTCACCTAATGTCACCAAACGAACTTATCAACTCCTCTAGAACTAATCTGATAATAATATTAGTAAAAAAGGGATATTCTTGAAGTAAAATAAATAAATAAGAAATGTTATAATGGGACAAGGTTGGGGTTGTTTTTGTCTAGTGAAATCCAAGATTCTTTCAAGTATTGGGCCCATTAGAGATTGTGTTATCTAATTTTGTCTATATATTACTACCTTATACTTTCTTCTATGACCCCTCCTTTCTTCCTTTTGCTTTTCTGCTAGTAGAATATATATATTTGCATGCATTCTTCAATCTTTCACGATTTGATACAATGAAAGACAGTTCTAACAGCGGTAGCGGAGGAAGAAAGCAAGGCGCGGCGCCGTGTGCCGCGTGCAAGCTTTTGCGACGAAGATGCTCACACGATTGTGTTTTCGCTCCGTATTTTCCTGCCGACGAACCTCACAAATTTGCTAGTGTTCATAAAGTCTTTGGGGCTAGCAATGTTAACAAGATGCTCCAGGTTAGCCTTTGAATCTCCTTCTTTTGATTACAGTACCGCCACCACGGTCACTTTCGAGTTATGCACTTATGCTATAATATTTATAGTAACAATGTACAAAGGTCATATTAAATTTGTAGTGGGACAACATTTTGTGACTATTTGAACGTGTTATATAACTTTTTATGTATGCTTATTTGTTAAGAACACTCTTAAAATAAAAATCGTGAGAACACTTAAAAACATCATTTTCATGTATTAAAAGTCTTTAAAAATAACATAATACATAATTAATTATCATTATTTAAAGACAGTCAAATATATATACTTCATTAGTTTGTTACTTCATTAGTTTGTTAGTTTAAAAAAAAAACAAGTTTATTAAGTGTGCACACTGAATCTTCAATTTGTGAGAGCATCAACACCCATTGCTCACAGATACGTATGCGTTTCCCTATATATAAAGTTATAAAAACATAAACTATTGGGCTAAATAATGCAACCAAGTGTGTCTGATGGGCTTGACCATGGTTTAAAACCACATGGCCACATGATCTAAGCTAGCTACCTAGTTTCTATATATATCTTGTCTTATTGCGAAAACTTTGTTTCTTTTGTCAAGTCATGATCTAGTAAACAATTTACATCAGTTCATCTATCACTATCTTTTGGATTTCATTGTTACACCAAATCCTTCATGTCTATTCTTCAAATAAACCTATTCGATCTATAGGGGTCCGGACTCTAGACTTTAGTGGTCGGTAAGATGTTGTCATTATCACTAGAATTGTTAATGGTATTTCAAAATAATCATATTAATTTGTTCATTTTTACTATTAGGTTTTAAATGTATATATTGCACTATAAGACATCATATATTTTTTATGAAGGAAAAATGGTAAATTTTTATGGGCCAAGCATTAGTACGACAACAACACGGACACGGATCATCCGTGTTGTTGATCTCACAATAAGGTAAATATCTTTTTCTTCATTTAATTACGTTATGATTGGGATGTGAAAGCTGCTGCAATTTGCAGCAGTTTTAGAGGATCATTTTCCGACAGTGTGATGACATTTAACATCAACTGTTATTTTCATATCGTCTGTATGATTGATCTTGTCATGCATTTTTATATCGTTTTTGTATGAGAACTTAGCATAGTTACTTGACAAAAAAACACTAATGAAATTACACGTAACGCTGCAAAAACCTGTTTTCTTGTAGCGCAACTCAATCCAACTCGTCTTCGAAACCTATATGTTAGCTTAACTAACTTGTTTTGCTACGAAAATATTAGATTGTATTCACAATTGACAGGATAACAAAGGCTTTTGGCCATGAATTCGGTTAATAACAGTTGAAAGCCTGTGGGACCATGGTAAAATCTCAAGTCAAAGAAGGGTTATGAAGTACTTTGCACGTACTTCGAAATTTGCCATGTTATAGTATCTATATATATATTTAGCTTTTGTCATTTCAAGTCATATTCGACAACTTGTCTACCCCTTTTCATTTCCTACCATCATTATTTTCCATCATTTCTTTAGACTTTTTCTCTTCTATCGTTTTCTTTTTTCACAAAAGATCCAAACATGTGACTCACTTTCCGCAAGAAACAATCTCACCACACATTGAGGCTTTCATATATTGCAACAAATAAGTTTATATATGTATGTTATAATGAATTATCCACAATAGTTATGCGAGTTAGATATGTTTTATATTACGGATAGTCTACCATTTATCAATCTTTTCATACAAATATACAATGAATTGAATTTATAGGATGAACTAATTACTAATAAAGGAAGTGTGAACCACAAGTGTATAAGCCAATCAAATTATAATTAAAAGAACGTACGATAAAAACGGTTATGACTTTTCTGGTCAAATGATTCTTGTGAAAATTAAAGGAATGTGCACGGAAGGGTGTGAACATGCCTCTTTATTTTCTGCTTATCAATACAAATTAGCTAAATTACATATTTTCAAACCAGAATACAATTCACGTTATAAACAGTTGGATATCTGGATTCTTTTAAATTTGTCCTTTCTAACTTTCTTCAAAGTAATCATAAATAGTACTACTCGTAGTATATTTAATGTTAAATAAAATGCAATATCGGTCGTAATTCATAGGTAATCATGATTATGGACAAACTTGTTTTCTTTTGATTTTATATCATAAACAATAAAACATCAACTCGTATAGTAGGTCAAGATTTTGGGTCCCAAATGGGATGATATTTCTTGAAGCCGCTAGCTAGTTAGGATCCCAATTATGTGTGCCCCCTTTTGAGAGTGTACGTACGTACATGTGAATAACTAATTTGTTACTTTGTTTATAGTAATTATGATTTGATTGCTAATTAAGTAAGAAGTCATGTAATTAAACTAATTGACACTCATAAAAAAACCATACATCTTTGTATTGATCATGTAGGAATTGCCGGAGCATCATAGAGGAGACGCAGTGAGTTCAATGGTGTACGAAGCCAATGCTAGGATCAGGGATCCGGTTTATGGTTGTGTAGGCGCGATATCATCCCTACAACAACAAATAGACGTACTTCAAGCACAATTGGCCTTGTCACAAGCCGAGGTTGTTCACATGAGAATGCGTCAATATTCATCGAGTCCAACAAACCAATCACCCGAAAACATCTCACCTCAATCGCGACACCACCCATCACAAACACCAACAAGGTCCCTTTTTGGCATGGACATGGTGGTTGACCAAACTAATATGGGCATGGGGGAGTCCTTATGGTCCTCATAACTAAAAGCCATATAATATTTTTACTACTACTTGAGGCTTTCTTTGTTGTTTGCCGCACGCCCCTTTTTTCATTTCGGTTTTGCTTTCTTTTATCTTTTATTTTCTTGATATAATATAATATATATACTATACTAATATATATGTATCTCTCCACTATATAGTGAGATGAAGATGATCGATGTTGACGATATATGATTAACCATATTGTAAATTTATAAATTATTGGTCCTTCCATTTTATATACTATATATAGTATTTGATTTGATTGAGCTAAACAATTTATATTTGTATCATAGATTAAAGGTTATTTAAAGTATGGTGCTTTTATATATTCAAAAATTGATCGGGTATGTCACTTATATTTGATTGGTGGGGTTTCAATGATATGATATGGATGGTATATAAGAGTAAGAGGTCCACTTTGATGGTTCTAGAATTGCAACATCAACAAATACAAAAGCAAAACACACTAATTAGAAATGGTTGAACCATGCCATGCCATATTTATGGGCTATATATCATCATATCTTGACCACAAAACACATGGAGAAAACAATATGATGCATATATGTTTATGTTGGTATCTTTAAGGTTTCTTTTGAAACATGGTGGCCTCTTTCCGCATAGACCAGTGTACTTTACTTTCTTTTTCTGGTTTGCTTTGTTGCCAAGGAATGATGCATGCTTGATAGTACTCGTTTAAACATCGGTGTGGCATATTAAAAAGAATATAATATAACAAATAAACATGAAATGAGGATTTGGATTGAAACTAAGGTTTAGTTGCTTAAACATGTCCGTTTGAAATATATCCTAATAAAAATTCAAAAGTTTTATATTAGTTAGAGGTCGGAGCGCCATGGGCACCAAAGCAGTACCCAACCGATACCTAAGGGAACATCGCCTTGCGTGGTCGATAACGCAAATCTGGGGAGCGCTTTTGGGACCGTGTCTTGTTTCTCCTCACCGGCTTTCTTGCTAGCCGTTTTCCTAAAAAAATTGACCATGGAAACTAAAGGGAAAGTGAGAGGAGAAGGTGAATATTCTTTGCAAGTAGAAAGAGATCTCAAAAGTAGGAGATAGTAGGAGGGTGGTAAACTGGTACTCCCCATTCCTTGATGACTACAATTTCTTATTTTTAACAACAAATTAATTATATTAATTACAAGGTGATTTTCGGCGAAAGACTGAAGGACACCAAAATATTACTTCAAATAGTTACACACGTCAAATAATTAGGAGATATCTACCATATGCCCATATGAGCCAAACTAATCTATTTTTTCTACTTTGACAATTAATACAAAAAAGAGGAAGCGGAAACAATATTTTTAAAAACTTCTACACTCGTTAAAGTACTAACATAGAAGACGACATTGTTTCAATGCTTCCATAACGCCCACCACTATGAAAAAGAAAAGGCTTCTAGCACAATCTTGAATTTCTTTAATGCTTGCAGGCTTGAGACCCATTCTACCATCTTTGAGAGACTTGTATCAGGAATGTCTAACTGAATCCAAGAAGCCATCAATAACCGCAACTCATCATAAAAGTTACAGGCCTTAAAAAGGTGACTCGATGTTTTTACGTTATTTTGACATAAAGAACAACAAATAGATGGGATCTCAATACCTATGCAACTAAGATTATATTTTGTAGGAATGCGATCTATTAACAATCTCCAATTAAATATGTTAACTTTCTTGGGCACTAGTGGATTCCAACGAGTCGTAGTGTCTTCAGTTGGTAAAATAGAGAGGTCCAGGTCACACCTAATATCTCTAATAACAAAGCAAGTGTTTCCATTTAGATTCCACTCCCAGCATTCTGTGTTATCATTCAAGGTGACCAGTTGCGCGCATAGCATTCATTAAACCTGATAGTTGTGATTCCTCACAACCCCACGCAAATCCCTACGCCAGTCCCCTGTCCAATCATTAGCAGTGATGCGTTCTGATATGAAACAATTAGTGTAAGTCACAAATAAGATAATTAACACGATTGACAAGTAATTCTGACATGGAGTGAGACCAGTTCAGAATGCGATTCAGATATGGATATAAACAATAAGATAACTATATAAATAATATATATATAAGTCAAGTATGTAGCATTGAGACATGATATACTTTTCAATGTATTTTTTTCATTTAAAGAAACAAAATACAAAGGTTGTTGCGGAACAAAGATAAACACAAAAGTGTAAGTATCTAAACAACCTTAAAATATAGGTGATCTAATAACTT
>JANDBE010000028.1:1786956-1798533 GCA_024320915.1 Erigeron philadelphicus
GCAAGATAAGAACTGAGCCAAGAAAAAAAAAAAAAAAAAAAAAAAAAAAAAAACACTCCAAGGGCATAACAAGTTATTAACACTCATATTCATTGGATTCTGCAAAATACATTGTGTATGAGTTCTAAAAATAAAACTCAAAACATATCACAAGTAAGATTGTAAGCTAGTTGAGCCTCCTCTACTTACTTATTTGAGCTTGAAATAGACTGCAAGTTAATAGATTAAAGAGTATTCAAGGTCACTCGTCAATCAAAGGGATGCGACTTCTCGTCCTATTTGGGACAAGTGTGTTGCCTATATGGGAATACTACATGACTATATGCTTTCAGAGGTAAAAAATGATGCAAAAAGGGTTGAATGACTAAAAATTGTCACTACTCATTAGTAAAGGATGCTAATAGCTATCATTTATGGATGCAAATGTTCGCAAGCACGTATGTAAAAGTGTGTCGATTCTAACCAATTAATGTATACAGGATTTGGTTCCAGTCAGTGACATGTGATGTCCAACCGCAACAGGTTATTGAACATGCATATAACCTAGGTGTGGCTAACATCATCTAAGTCAAGTGCACCGTGGGGAAAATAAATAAACAAAACGTGTAATTTCCCCGAATATAAGTTAGAGTTTATTCCAACTTTTTTAATCCTTAAATGCCATATTGCATGAAGAATAGAGTTCACAACGTATCCTTATTCTTCTATAGAGATTGTATTAGTAACTAGCAAGTAGTATTAGGCCCATGAAGCAATTATACCAGACTCTAGAGAAGAGGTTTGTTTGTCATTTCAAAAAAAAGAAAGAAAGAGTAGATGTGTCAATTTCATCTCTACTCATGTGTGAATGGATTAATTTGGGCTTTGCTTCATCTACAGTGGGTCAAATGAGTAAAAAAAACAAAATAGGATATAGATCAAACGGGTCAAAGTTGCCAAAATGTATTATATCACCTCCAAAAATGTTATTCAAAAGAATCCTATTAGTATTGTATTACGATATGTATCTTTTTTCATTTTATAGAAATCCATTTTTTTTAAAAAAACTTAAAAAACTAGACAGAAGTTTTCCAGGTAAACCTGACCTGTCCTGATTTGACCCGTTAACCAACCCACCCATTTTGCCACTCTAAATATTTGGATCATATTAGATTCCTCTTTGTAAGAATGACCAACCTCATCAAGTAAACTGAATTGTAGTTTGCAAACGATTACTTGGCCAGCCACACGAGATATGGGAGCATGATCATCATGACGAGCCCGACAAAGAGATCTTCCTCTTGTGTAACTACATAAAGGAAGAAAAAGCACTCTCCCTACGCAGGCATTATCCTGTTCAGGTTCTAAGGGACTTTCTCAGCCTGAAAATGCTGTCTAGCACTTCCGTCTAAAACGGTAGTGCTGAAGCAGATTCAGACACCCCCGGTGCATATCTTATGTCAATACCATGAAATGTACACGACAACATATCAATATAAAGGATAAAAAAAACTTCCAGAAAAGAGTTATATTGCTACCACAATCTCAAAACACATGAAACATTTGCTCGGCCTTTTATTCTTCACAAACTGAAACTATGTACTCACCTACTACTTGAAAAATGAGGATTTTGAGCCTCATCTTAAGCTAGGCCGATCTTGCAGACACTCCACGGAAATCCTCCAGGTTCACATGCTCCCTGAAACATATGTCCAGCAAATTAACCACGTAAAATTTTCACACAGTAACAGGTGTTGTCATGAAAAGATAGTTATTCAAGTATGAAACTTAGAATTAGTGGTCAATTAGATGTTTAAAAAAGAGAGACTATGGAAGGAAGTTTTTAAGTTATTTACTTATAAATGGGTCGAAGCGGTATTTTATATCATTAATAGGTCAGTCAGATAAAACAAAATGAAATAGCTAAAATAGGAAATTGGTCAAAAGGGTACAAAATCACTTAAAGCGTACTGTTGATGCATAAAACGCACTTAGTATATTATTTTCCGCGAGAAAATTAGATTGCTACTAAGATAATATAACTTCTATAATCAAATTTGACACACTGATTATGTACTCCATAAAAAATTAATACAAAATAAAAAATAATAATAATTAACTAAGTTCCAGAATTATTTCTGGTCTAACAAAACCTGTACAAATACTCATTTTAACTTGCCCAACCCAACTATTATCCACCTCTAAGAGAAATCAATGAACCTTCATGAATTAAAGTTTACTGTCTTGTATGTGTTATGCTACTATATGATATCTTATGCGATAGCTAAAAGTATATAAACTAGCCTCAAAAGAACAAGTGTTATGTCATTTGCCAAAAACGGACCATGTTCTTATACATATCATACGGATGATCAACTCTATGACTCTATCAGCCCCTGTCATTGCACTGAATCCCAGTGATTAAAAGATTGTATAACAGGTATGGGTCAGAATGAGTTTGGTTTTTGGTAGGGGTCGGAACTCGGACAGGTTACTCTAACATGTATAATAATCTCTAACTTCCTACAGAATGGCTCAAATTGTTTTATGCATGAAAGAGTACACTTCGGGCAACTTTTGGCCCACTTGACCCGTTTCTTAAACTAATTTTTTTCTATTTTACCTTTTTGACCTGTTAAATGTAAAACATGACACTTGTTTATAAATTCATAAATTAATAAGTTTGCCACTTCTAGCATTGAAAATCATCATGTCCTACTAACCTTCATATCTTTTTAGCACTGATGTATGATTCTGGCAAGTAGATCTCTCCACCAGACTCGCCATGTTGTTCACCACTCACAGTCTTCTTGGCAGCCTGAAACTCAGCACTCATAGCATCCATCCCTTGCTGAACCGCTTCTTCAGCACTACCATAGCCATGTTCCTCAGCATACTTCCTCACATCCTCAGTTATCTTCATCGAACAGAACTTGGGTCCACACATGGAACAGAAATGAGCCACTTTTGCACCATCAGATGGGAGAGTCTCATCATGGAACGATGTGGCAGTCATCGGGTCCAATGACAAAGCAAATTGGTCCAACCACCTGAACTCAAACCTAGCTTTGCTAAGAGCATCATCCCATTCTTGAGCATGCGGGTGACCTTTAGCCAGATCAGCAGCATGAGCAGCTATTTTATATGATATAACACCAGTTTTTACATCATCGCGATTAGGTAGACCAAGGTGCTCCTTTGGTGTCACGTAGCATAGAAGTGCAGTTCCAAGGGCTCCAATGTTGGCTGCACCAATGGCTGAAGTAATGTGATCGTATCCTGGTGCAATATCAGTAGTCAGTGGTCCAAGTGTGTAGAATGGTGCTTCATTACACCATTCCAGCTGTTTTTGCATATTTTCTGGGATTTTATGCATTGGGATATGCCCAGGCCCTTCGTTCATGACCTGCAAAGTCAAAAATAAGTCATCATATTACAATGCTAGTGCAAGTTACAAAAATCGTTTTATATTGCGAATAGAAAAATTCGGAGGGGCGGGTAACAGATAATGTTTCTGTAGCTCGACACTGGTGAGCTAAGATTAGGTTGACCCAGAAATCTATTTGTTCAATATATTAACTTTTTAATCGATAATATTTTCAGATATGATTACAATAAGTACAAACGTTTAAAAAAATCATATTGTTTTATCTATTTTACTTTAATACTTGTTTTATTACATAAAACCTATATATATAATACTAAAAAAAAAATTGGGCCCCCTAAAAAAACGGGCCTCGGCCCGTCGCCCGCTTTGGCCACTCTCAAGACCGGCCCTGGGTATACGACATTAAAAAAACCACACCGTATAATGGTGAAGCCTTGCACGTACAATGCATGTTTGTTACTTGTAAATATATTAGCAAAACCGTACGTTGTTTGATCACAAATGTGACCTTGATTTGATTTGGAAACAAAATTTGTTTCATTTTCAGACACTTGATCTCAAACTAGAAGATCGACGTCACAATACATGACTTAGGATAAACACATATTATATTTTAGTAAACAAGAATTTTGATGTAATATAAACCATATATATAAAAAGAGCCATTTTGCAAAATTCTTAGCTTTGATGTGGTGTAGATTTTTTGGTCATTTGATATCACTTATCGACCTTAATATATATCTTACTAACTATCGTGCGAAACTATGTTATATAAGCAAGATGCATGAAACAAAAATAGGTAGAGAAATTAATTCACCCCAATATCACGCCATATATCAATCTTGAATTTGCTAATAGGGTTGGTGTTTTAGTGCCTTGAACTTATCTACTAGATTGATTTCAACACTCATCACTCCCTACAATTGTTGATATGGGGTTATTTGGGGTTTTATTAATTGGGAAGTTTTGAGTTCTATCTTAAGCATTTAATTCGAACTAGTTTAGAATTAGTAGAAGTATATGATCGTTTTCGAACATTCAGACGGTATTCAACATCAATGAAATCTCACTGTATAATGGTAAAGCCTTGCACCCTTAGACAACGAGATGTTGACTATGGGTTGTTACAAGTATTCGGAGAAAAGACCCCAAGACTTTTCATCCATAAAGATGGAACTCAAGACCTTGGATAAAACCTAAGATGTCTCTGACCAATTGTACTAGTAATTATTGGCTAGGAGAAGTATATATATGATAGTTTGTCACTAAAAGACAACCTTTAGTTTACAATCAATTATAGTTTGCCCATTAAATCATGGGGTTTTCTAACTAGTGCCCTATAGGCACTTGATAAAAACACTTTAATTATTTGTAATCTTTTTTCTTGACAAATTTACCTTTCATTTATAATTTCCTTTAATTACTCCAAATAAGTATTCTCTCCAAATTAATTAATTCCTCTAAATTCATTCCATTTCTCTCTCTTTTTCCTTTTGACTTTGAATTTCTTTTTGTTTATTGTTTGACCAATTCACGTACAAGTCTCCATCTTCTTTTTTTTGTTATTATTATTTGTTCAACTTTTATTTTCTATTTCTTTGTTTAACATATCTGAAGATGAAATCCATAATTTATTGAAACAAATAAATATCACAAATTTATTGAAATCCATAAACCTCTGTCAATAGGATTGGTATATAAAATTTGTGATTTTTATTTGTGTCAATAAATTATGGATTTCATCTTCAAATGTGTTAAACAAAATAATAGAAAATAAAAGTTGAACAAATAAAAAATAAAAAGAAGAAGATGGAGGCTTGTACGTGAATTGGTCAAACGATAAACAAAAAGAAATTCAAAGTCAAAAGGAAAAAGAGAGAGAAATGAAATGAATTTGGAGGAATTAATTAATTTGGAGAGAATACTTATTTGGAGTAATTAAAAGAAATTATAAATGAAAGGTAAATTTGTCAAGAAAAAAGATTACAAATAATTAAAGTGTTTAGAAAACCCCTTAAATCATTAGTACTCATCAATAAGCAACAGTTACGAGTTTATTAGCACGATTTGCACTAATTACGAATCAATCCGACGCACATTCAAGGCTAAAAGTCTAATTTTCAGGTATTTTCATTCCTGTCCCACGTATATTGTTATTGTGTAGCAACGTTGTGAGTCGTTGCTACACCTTCATAAATGATTTAGGTCTGTGCGTTGTCGGATCTTCGGCTGCCTAATTTTATTTACTTATAAATAACAAAGCCTAATCTATTATATACTGGTACCAAAAATCCTACACCCCAACTAAGTTTAAGATCGAACTTGAGGCCACTACTTTAAAAAGAATAAACTCCATCAAGTGAGTTAACTCCATATTGACAGACTTTTTACTCAGATGCATTTCCTAGATGAGAATTACTAAAATTATATTAATTAACCGTTAAAAAAAAATCCATGTAAAATTGATTTGTGTATATGGTAGTGTATCCCAATCTAGGGCTATTTTTAAACACTACAGCAATAACCGCCATTAAGAGATTCTTAATCATATCAGTCAATCATGAATTTTACTCAACTTCTTCCTTATTGGCCGTAAATAAAAATCTCAAGATTCTAAAGAAGCATAGTCCCCTTTACCAAAAAGTTACTTATCTTTATACAAGTGTTCACCACCACCATCTTGTACAATATGCTTAAAAGGGGACAAAACACATATTTCTTGTATAAGTACCTATATTGTATTATAGCCCTAAAACATCCAAAAACAATAACATAATGACTTGAACTACAATCAAGGTAGCCTGGTGTCCAGACGTCCTGATTTCCTTATATGCTCAAACGCTATTGATAGGTGGTAGCATGAGAATAAATGTTAGAAAACAATCACAAGACCACCCCGATTAGGCCGTAGACACCTGGTTCCATAACTCGCGTTACTCGAATATCCGATTAATCACATGATGACCCCATTGCCAACAAACATGCATGAAAGTCAGTAGAGCTAGTCACTTTATAAGATGGTCAAAAAAACAAGCCCTTAAATTCAAGATGTCATAGAACCAAACAGTCATGTCCGATTGATGGCAATTGTGTAGTGGGCTGCAAAGAGATATGCCATAGTCTAAATCAAATCAATTAAAACTAATAATTTGAGATAAATATAGAACTGTTTGGCTGCACCCTATTTGATTAGGGGTTCCAACAAGTATAGCTGGTGTAAGATGCAATTTGCCCTCAGAAAGTGAATTTTATAGAATGAGCATCAAATCGATCTGCCAGATTTTGTTCATACATATACAACTAAAGTGTAGAAAAGAAAAACATATACGCAAAAGGACAAGCAGAAAATAAACATTATAGTATATAGTATATCTACAAGCAAGTAATAATTCTACAGATTTTAGTACATATAATCATACATATACATATATGATGATATATATGTCTATATATTCTTTGCATTGAACAACATAGTACAACACTATCTCTTTTTCTTTATTGTGATTCGTTTATCTTTTTGCAACACATCTATATATATCTGTTCAATCAGGTCGGCTTCTAAATGTTTCTTCATCTCCATGTCTTATTATTATTTACTTTTACTATTACTATGATAATTACAACTTTTTGAATAACTATTCTTTGACTATTTTTTCATGATAAGCCAATTGAAACTTTGTCCTGTAGTGAGTGAACCAATGTTGAAACTGGCACCAATCGCACTAAATTCCAAGTATTTCCACTACGCAACAATTTATGTGCTAATCAAACTTAAGAGGTACTACCAATTTATGTGCTAATGAAACTCAAGAGATACAAAGAATTCTATTTCACTGGTCAAGTTTCAGACTCGTATACTTATAAAACTTGCGGGTAACACACATGTAAATGGGTACATGGATGCGGTTTACTCTATTTAGGTGAAAAACGAGTTTTTGACTCACATGTACACAGTCTAAGCATATCATATCTTGTGACCGTTTCCAAGAACTTCCCCTATCTACCCGAAGATGTTTACCTAGTAAAGCTCGAACCAGACAACAGATGGTATAAAGAATCTTCACTCCAGACTCATCTCAGGCCCCCAATTTGGTCAAAAGTTCAACCACTTGAACAATTAGATTTATGTACGTAACGCAAAAGCATACTTAGTCTTATTCATGTATATCACCAATCCTTACGACTAAACATTTTATTCTCACTAAAAATATAAAACAAACCCCATAAACCCATTTCTTTCAGATCTGGGTAAGTAAATTCTAGGGATATCCTAATCATAGAGAATTAGAGATAGAAACAATGAATAAAGATTCAAAGAGAAGGGAAAACATAAAAACATAAGCAAGAATGGACAAACAGAAATTACTATGCAAAAAAGTCTCTAAAACTAACTAGTTTTGGAAAACACCACATTTGCCTCTGATGCTATTAAAAAAATATATTCCATTTTAAACAACACGATCAATTCAAAGATCGAAACTCAGAGAATATTTAATCAGATCTTAACAAAAAATTCTCTACAGACGGATGGGGACACAAATATACAAGTGATGAAGGATAAATGAGCATCTCTATCATGGTCTTCACCTTTTGTGGTTAAAACATTAAAAGTGAGACACATGCATATGACTAGTTGAGACTTATCTCAACAGAAGAAAGGGAAAGAATCACACAGGACACATACAAAAGAAATACTAAATTAACCTTTTGTGGTGCACTAAACAAATGACACAAGCTCGCGTCTTTGATGTTTAGCATATGCAAAACAAATGTACTTTAACAAAATAATGATATCCTGCAAATTGATGGTTTCAAATACCAAGTATGAAATATAAAAGTGCATCCATCGAAACTGATAAACGGTTAATCAATCATTGGTTATGGGTTCAGGTACGCGTTGAAGATTAAATTATTCAGTAATTTACATTTCATACAGGCATGAAAATCAGTAAACTCTAAACCTACACAAACCTTTAGCTTCCCGCTACATTGTTTACTCCTGACATCTACGTTTCAACAGATTGTTCTCCGGAAACCTGATATCAAATTAGCAAGGAAATGAAACAGAAGGTCAAATTTTGCAATTATTGGAAACACTGACACAAAGTGGCAGTTTTGATCCATTTGGTCATAAGCAAGACACTTTGTCTAGTTATGTCTGTAACAAGTCAAATGGGTAAATTCAACAGGATTAGCTAAACAGAAAACAAATCAAATGGGTTGAAAATTGACGAAAAGGTACTTTTGATGCATACGAAACAGACTACTAGATCACTTATATGAAAACTACGGTAAAAATATATTGTGCGTAAATCTTTAATACAAACGTTACCCATAAAATTCTTTATGGGTAGACTCGAACCAGACCAAAGATTACCTGTTTTGACACAACCATTTTGACTGTTACCGAACCTGCACTGGCTTGTGCCTGCCTATGTGGCGGACTCTAATATTTAAACTAACTTTACACACAAAGAAGTGAGGCACTCACATCTTTTCAACAAGGTACATCTCCAACGATGATATACTTATTGCTTATTGCGATTTAGCAGAGCTTGAAATGATAAATACAGATCTTTGTTATCAGTTCCGAATATTTCTTCTGCCTTCTTCAGAGTCTCCTGAAATACAAAGAGCAAGATAAATAGCACATTCGCAAAAAGGATGTCTACTAACATTGCAACAGAAGCAGTACTACTCACCTCACGGGATTGCTTTTGAGCATTTAACTCCTTTATATTTGCTAAAAAAGCACTAAATTGCTCATAAGATAGGCGACTCCTGGGTACACATATTTAGCATGTATTAGTGAATCGCCACTTTTAAAATTTTCATAGACAACACAAGATGCATTATTTATGAAGGTAATTGAAGTAGCAACAAACTACTGGGCAAAATTCCTTCTCTTTTTTTCTTTTTGAATGATTAGATAAATGTCAATGGCCAATTCAGATTATTCAAACACATAAAAGCATCATAAGCAACCATGATAGGAACTCACCTTGCTTGACGGAAGACCTCCTTTCCATCAATTTTGGAGGCACGACCTTCAAAATAAATTGTGTGAGATGGATAAAGGGATAGCAAAAAAAGAAAATATGGAACAAAAATTAGCAGCTTTCCTATAGTTATAAGCCTAAAACCTGGCAGTGGGGGACCACGAGGAGGAGAGTTTGCAGCTGAAGATTGCTGACTTGATGAGTACCATGATGACATTGTCGTACGCCCTTCATATTTGGTTTTTGTTGGGGATGTAGTACCAGAAGCAGAATATCTTCTGGGAGACACACTTGTAGATATCGTTTTTGGAGTTCCACTTGGTGTTACACGGTTACTCATGTATGGTGTCAAGGAAAACCTTTGACCGGCATGCTTTGAGGCTGTAATTTGACAATGAGCATTGTAAAGTATGAAGTAAGTGTTTGGATTTGGATTGGCATTTTGAATTGATAATGTGATATTAATCATAATCATTACCTAGATAAATCACTGTCCATAAAATGAATTGAGAAAAATAGTGTTTGGATGTAATTCTACTACTTAAAGTTGTTACCACATTCAGAAAAACAATGATTAGCTAGCAAAGTAGCAGGTAAAATGAGTTTTTTTAAGAACATATTTATGTAAGTGTTTGGATTTAGATTTGCATTTTGAACTGATAACATGATATTAATCATAATCATTACCTAGATAAATCACTGTCATAAAATGAATTGAGAGATATAGTGTTTGGATGTGATTCTACAACTTAGAGTCGTTACCAAAATCAGTAAAACAACGATTAGCAAACAAACTAGCAGGTAATATGAGTTTTCTTAAGAACATATTTATGTATTCTCAAAAGTATTCAAATCTAAAATCTGACGACTTGTTTTTATGAACATAAAAAAATATTATATTTTAAACAGCAAGTTTTTTTATATAACAAATTTGCAACGAATCCCATTATTTATACTTTTTTGACAATACTTTTTATTAATGAAAATGAGAGTAAAAGAAGTCAAATATAAGATCTTTATTCTTTTTTCTAAATAATAAACTTTGTTGCAGTGGTTACAGAACTGATTATTTGACCTTTTATAATCAGATTACCATGATATGAACCCAATTCATCCAAACACTAAAAACTGATTGTTACAGCTTCAAGTCACTGTAAGCAAATAATCGGGACCTTTAAAAGTATACAAAAACACAGCCAAACATTCCCTAAAATGGGGGCCAAACATCATCAAACATAATGTTATGCCCACTTCAATATCCTAGTAAAATTTTCTTGATTATATATTATTATTTGTACAAAATCAAATAAAGTTACCATATGTAGACTAACATCCATGATATGGATCATGACCTGCATGTGCCCATAAAAATTAAATGTGATGCATACACATTGTTAAAAGTAGCTTCTTTTTTACATCTTGCAAGGGTGATGATATCATGAGATAAAATACCACATTTAGTACCAATTCTTTTATGCATTTGTTTCATATCAACATAAAAGACCATTGGCACAAATAAAGCTGTAAAGTCTGAAATTTAGAAATTCTTCTTTTTTTTTTATTAATTCTTATGCAAGAACCTCTCAAGACTTCCTTTATATACCTCTTTTTTTGCTCACATAGGTACAACTACAATAGAAGATCCTAATTTCATCAATGGCTAGAGTATTATGTGCTTCTGTTTTCATCCTCCTGCTTTCCGTTCTTTCAGGTAAATTACCTTTTTGCCCCTGCTCCACAATTGCATTATGGGAAATCATCTCAGCTTTTCTTGAATCTATCATGTTTTAAACACATTTTTAGATAAACTAATATACTTCCAAGAATCTTGATTAAAGTTTAACTCTGTTTCTTCTTGTGAATGATCTTGCTTTGCAGTTGGATTTCTAAGAATGGGTCAAGCACAGGTAACTTAAACATTCAAGATTTCTTTTGTTACTATGTTATTAATCAAAATGTAATATTTTTATTATCCATTAGACAGAAAAAGGCAATCTTTATACATGTCGACGGTTTTCTATCTAAATCTGAAAGCCTAAAGCGTTTGTAATCACATTAAGCACACTAAAAAACTAAAAAAATTTAATGTAGTGTATTAATGTATAACTAAAGTTGGCTATTTTGTTTTATTATTGGCATAACAGAAAACTTGGTGTGGGGGGGCAAGTGTTCTTCGGAATGACTGGGCGTAAAGGGCACGTAGGCGGTGAA
>JANDBE010000028.1:1825973-1840143 GCA_024320915.1 Erigeron philadelphicus
TAAATGTAAAAAACGTAAGTAAAAACAAATTTGAAAAAATATACTTCTAGAAAATTGAGCACATAGGGTGTTATATTTCACCTTTTGAAATAACTTTTTTTAGATAATATTTCATATGTTGAAATTTTTTTAGTTATTAAATGATTAAACTTTTTTAGAAAATCGTCTCAAGTTGAAGGCTAAAAATAAATATAAATTAAGTATTTATGGCTTAAAAGTGTAAATGGTTGATGGAAAAGAAAAAAGTTTAAATTAATGAGATTTTTTCTACAAATACTAATATTATAATATATTTGGATAATGATTATTGGGATTGTGTTTTGGTCAATAGTTGTGTATAGAATAAGTTTTATGCTTGACTTCAAAATTTAATTATTTATGTAAAATTTGTTGCTATTTTATACAACTTTTATGTAGTATTTATCTTTATAAAATTGTTAACAATTTTGTTTTAAAAGTCGATATAATATCATCAACTAATATAATAATAAAATAATAAACATATTTTAATAAGTTATTATTATAAGGTCATAGGTCACCAAAGGTACAATTACAACTACTAACTCGTAAAAAAGGGGAAAAAATGTATTAAAAATAGTAAAATCAGATCAAAGAAAACGAGCATCACGTTCCATGACACCCATTTTGCAAGAATCCAAAAGCAAAAGGACTAAAAGTGAAACTTTACAGAAATCCGACCGTTAGAAGAGAAAATTTCAAATACCCCAAACCAACGCTCCTGTTTCACATCTATTAACCGTTATTCATTCATTTATTCATTTCTCACATTTATATCTATCTATATCTATATATCACTCTGATATATAATGGCAGCAGCAATAGTAGATGAACCCAAAAACAACACAGCAATCATGGAACCGTTATCGAAATCGTTACACCCACTTCACGAAATCGCAATGACACCAACCCACAAGCTTCTTTTAAAACAATGGTTGAAAGAAGAAGAACTAATCTTGAATCGTATCGCTCTCAAAGAAACCCAAATCGATTCCGTTAGTAAAGAAATTACTCATCTTTACTGTTTCTTTTTCCTTTTCCATTCCATTTCACTCATGCTCCTTTTTTCGTCTTCAAATGGGTCGTCTTCATGTAATCGATCTTGGATTCCGTCGCTCTGTTCTTTACTCTGTTCTCTTGGGCTGATTTGGGCCGTGAGATATAAGACGGATACAGAAGCCCATTTGGAGAAAATGTTGGAAAGGGAAAAGGAAGATGGGAATTTGTTGGGAAAGTGTGTTGATGAGTTGAAAAAGAAAGGGTTGGAATTCGATTTGTTGAAAGAAGTCGACGCGTTGAGACGGGCTAAAAGTTTGAAAGTTGAAACGAAAGCCGTTAAGAAATGGTCTGCAAGAGATTTTGTTACTCTCTTTTTCTTTACCGTTTCTTGTTTTGTTCTTGTTCTTACTAGGGTTATTTTATGTAATTGATATCCAAGATTTCGGGTTAATGGGTTTTTTAAGTTGTTCGTTAGATGGGGTTCGGGTCAAGGTTCGATTTTTTTGATGTTTGTTGGTTTTTGGTGTTGATAGAAACTGTTGGTTTCTGGTTTGACAGTGCATAGCAGCATAGATCTATGTTGAATTGGCGAAAGATATATGTATACTTATCAGTTATCAGATTCAGACATATAATAATGAAATCTTTGTTCTTTTGTTTAATTTTGAGTGTTCGATTTTGTAGTTTGATGTTGATTTTGAGGACTGTTTCGCTTTGCTCAATTTGATCAAAATTAGTGATGGATGATAGTGTAGTTTCCATTTGCATAGTGTCGTTTATTCATTATGGATCGTGGTTGAGATTGCTTATCTGTGGCTTTTGGCCTAGCGATATTTGAGGTAACCCATCAACGATATGTTGGTTCTACTACCAAGGTTGAAGATTTTGGAAATATTTCTTTCCAAAAAAAGCAATAAGCAATCGCATACACCCCATAACGGGCGCGTTGCACTTGATTTGAAACCAAAAGAGATACTAACTTACCAATTCAGGTTATAGCTTTCTCACAAGAGTTTTAAAAATTAAGTTTCTGACCAAAGCATAGTTGTTGATACGTCATAGACTAAACACATTATTACTGATCTTATTTGCTATAACGTGTTTGTTTTAAACTCTATTTACCCGTATAATCATTTATAAAGCTTTATGAGTAGGATAACTACTCTCACAATTGTATCGATCACCTCCTGGTTCAGCTGCTTTCATATATAAAGAGTACAATCTAATTTAAGGGACTACAATCAGAAATATCCAAGTATCTCAATCTGCAGAAACATTGGCTACAGTCATCACAGTGCAGCTTCTCCACCGATATCATGAAGCATTGGTTTGGAAGCATTATTACGTGATGGAGGTGGAACAATGGAGTGATTTATATTAGGCAGGGAATCAGTACCGGAAGTAGAAATGCCACTTGTGGAGGTTGTAACATCACTAAAATTAAAACCAGTCAAGTACTCGGGCCGAGTAATAGCATCAGTTACTTCTATGTCTCCTGAAAGCATTGCCACCACCCGTGACATTGATGGCCGTTGCATTGGTGAGGTTTGGGTGCACAAAAGGGCGACTCTCATCATTCTTCTTGCTTCATTTTCGTCACAGTAAGACAATTCTTCATCCACCAACTCAAGTTCACTATTAGCTTCATATAGGTTCCATACCTAAAATCATACAAAAGGAATCACATAGATGAAGTTGTGCATTAAGTCTTAATTAAATGGATGGGTTGGGCAACAGTTTCGGGTCAACATGAGTGGTTTTTAAGATAAAAAGATCAATGAAGAAAAGGTGAAACATACCCATTCAAGAAGATACATTTTTTTATCTTCCAAAGTTGAATCTGAATTAGGCCTTCCACTGATGATCTCTAAAGCTACGACTCCAAAGCCAAAGACATCAGCCTTTTCTGTAAGGCGTCCACGCATAGCGTATTCTGGTGCGAGATACCCACTACATAGTGACTCAATAATACCGTGTTAACTAACTATTACTCGAAACAAAACAAGTCCAGGAATATCAGCTAGAGACTGAAAAATGAGTGGGTTAGGCAGGCTGGGTAGGGAGGCAAAACATGTAATTTATAGTGTACTCAGATACCGTACGGGCCATGTTAAGTGCGTTGACTCACAAACACATGCTGCCCCTTTTCTATAGCTAAATAACTCACCCTTTAAGATCACAATTGCTGTATGATTACAACATCGATTTACTTTTTTTGCCAAAGCAAGTTGTATTGTATGCATTCAAAAAGAAAAAAAAAAGTACACCTTGGCAGCACTCATTTGACCCATTTGATATATTTTCTTGACCATTTTCTATTTGACCCCATTTGCGATATAACATAACCTACATAAACTCATAAAAGGAAATGGGCTGAAAATGTCACCACCAACGTCAATTCATGTCTTTCACACTAAAAAAACTACACTTACATTGTGCCCGCAACATGAGTACTCATGTGTGTTTCCTTGTCATCATACAGTTTGGCCAAACCAAAGTCTGAGATCTTGGGGTTCAGATCAGAATCAAGTAGAACATTGCTAGCTTTGACATCTCGGTGTACAACCCGTATACGAGACTCCTCATGCAAATATGCTAGACCACGTGCTATTCCCAGGCATATTTCAAACCGGGTCGACCACTTAAGAGACAAGCTGTTAATTCCTGCATCATAGGCCCCAGAAGTAACATTATAGAAGGTGATATGCATTAAAAACTGACTATGTCCTATTTTTAAATCTGTTTGATCCCTTAGCCTATTTGACCCATTTCACTAATACCTATTTTTTACCCGTTTCAGAATGCTACTTATCAATTCTCACCAAATAATGCTTGATCAAGACTCTTGTTCTCATGATACTCGTAAACAAGAAGTCGTTTCTCTCCATCAATGCAGCATCCATAAAATTTCACAAGGTTACGGTGTTGGACAGCGGATATTGTTGCAATTTCTGCCATAAATTCTTTCTTGCCCTGATGGGAGGTTATGGAGAGCTGTTTAACAGCTATTACTCTACCATCGGCAAGTGTCCCCTGATTACCATCAAAGAGATTTTGAGGGGAGAGCTTTTTGGAATATCAACAGTTAACTAACCAAGATTAAGTGCGACTTCAAAAGAAAATTTAAGTGCTTGATCAAAAGTATACGTTACCTTGTAAACAGATCCAAAACCTCCCTCACCGAGCTTGTTTGCAGGACTGAAATCATCAGTTGCATCTCTTAGTTCTCCGTAACCAAAGATATTTGGTTTGTTATCGATGCCAAGGAACTCTACATATCATAACAGATGGATTGGATATTACAGATAAAAATTATTTTTTTTGCTGTCTTGTATATAAAATGTGAACTAGAGCTATTTGGTTAGGATCCAGACCTATATCATTGGGTTGTGTTCAAGTTCATGTGAATCACAACACAAACAAACATACAACAACTTGTACAAAATGGGTCAATCTAGGCATGATCCATCTATTTAATATACTTGGGTCATGGGCATGATCTGATTCCTATTGACGGGACTAACGTGGGCATATTATTCGGGTCACACAGGTAGTGCTCTAGACATTGACCTGCATGTGTGAAATAACTTGTACAAAATTCACTGCATATGTGAAATAACTTGTACAAAACTTTAATGTTGATACAGGACATGGAATAATACTTATGCAACAATAAAATAGCAAAATGCTTCTAGCAAAAAGACGCAAACGGAACAAGGGAAAACGTTTTTCATCTATATTGTAGAGAAAAAATCAGAAGTGCTACCTTCATAATTGTCAGAGGTATCCCGCCTTTTCCTTCGCCGAAAAAAGATATATAGGGCTAATAGTGACAGAAAGCTGACAGTTGCAATAGGAGCGAAAATCCCTACAATCAAACCGGTGTTGTTCTTTTTCTTAGACAGTGGAGTGTTGCTCACAGAGGGTGTAAAGTCTGTACAAAGTCAAGTAAAGAGCATCAGTTGGAAAAACATTAAGAGCTCAAAGTTTAGCACCCAGTTTCATGAATTTTTTATACTTGCGGTGGCAGTGATTGCAGAGATAAGAGGTCCAAAAGTCCCTTGAACAGGTACACAGCAAGTCCCTTTTCCAGACCAGAATAGATGTATCTCAAGGTAGTTATCTGAAACCTGAACCGTTGCTTCCCTCGAAACAGGACTAAAGGAGGCTCCTGCTGCCATCTTTATATCAAAATCTGGGAACACCAGGATTCCCTGACAGAAACAATATATGTGGCAAACAATAAGTATACTTCATAGTACGTGGCAAGATGGATGGGTCAGGCGGGTTGGCTAACAGGTCAAACTGGTTTCCGAACGAAACAACTCAATTTAGTACACGTCATAGTGGACCAGTCCGGGTTGAGCTGCATACAATTTTCTGTCCATTTCTAATAGTAACCACAGATTTTATTATGATTACATAAACAACTTTAAGAATAACCTAAATCTTTGAATAGTACCACTTATGAGGTTGTATGTACCGTTTGGCCAGTTCCTTATCAGCAAACTCTTTTGATCTGACCAATTTGAGATTAAGCACAGCCCATATAGACTAATTCATTATTAAATGGACCGAAATAGCCACATCTATTTGACTACTTCATACCGAAAAAGACTACACTTCATTGGTTAAAAGATTATACATCTGCTCAGTGTTTTCTGAAGGTATAGAAAAATATAGGGGATATTATGAATGTTAAAGATGTGATATGAACTACTTCCCGAAAGTCTATTCATCACAGACCTGAAGATAAATGTCAAAGACGCGCCTTCCGAGACTCCTCCAAGTGGGACCATCTTCTATCTGTAGCTCTGCAAATTGGAGGTTCACATTGTAGTTACCGTTCTCCAGCCCTAAACCGTAGTATCTTAGCGATCCAGCCGAGATTCGTGCTGTCTGGAATAGTTGTGGATCTAAAGTATTTGTGAACTGACGTGAAAGAGATGCTGTGTATGCCGGGTTGTCCCTTTGTCCAACATTGCTGACACCCCACCTCCTTTCAGAAGTCAGATAGTATGTTGCTGGTCCAAGAGCTTCGTTTTCTTGCTCCTTAACTTTTTGACTAGCTGATGTAATTTCAGGACCACCACAATTTATTCCAAACTCACTGTCTGTAAATCAGTATTACAGGGATATTCCAAAGATCAATTTATGATAATTAATAGTTATAATCTTTGAGAACAGAAAATAGAAACTTAACATTTTAGCTTACATCTTGGCGACCCACGACCACAAGGGAAGTTCCTCTGGAGACAATTTAGCCCCGAAGGCAAACCACTGGAGACATATTCGGAAATTTCAATCAGCACATGTATCCGCAGTTCCTAATCATTATAGTAATATGGAGCAGAGGTATAACATAATACACAATTACCTGCTTTCTGAACCACCTAAATCGAAGTTGTTAACAACTAAGTTACTGCACATTACACACAAAAACACAATATTATCTCCAAAATCTAATACATGCTTGTCAATTTTTAGTAAAAAACAAATTTCAAAGCCAGTCATCGAATACTGCTTCTGAACGACAAGGCACAAATAAGAATTTAACAATACTATCCAACATCATGTACTTACAGTTGCAAGTTTGGGACATTGACCCAAGAAGGAAGTGCCCCAGATAGTTCGTTGTATGATACATCACTGCATGAAGAATGATTGTACAAAAATCAGGAAAAAACATTACACCTAACCATCCAGCCTTTTTGCATATATGTAATCCTATAGGTGGCCATGCATTTCACATACATATTGCGGAGGGTTGTGCTCTTTACATCAGGAAGGGTACCTGTTAAGCTGTTGTTTCCAAGAAACCTGAGAATGATATCATCTAAATTTAGCGTTGAGATAATATAAACCTCTTGATGTTCATATCTTGTGATGCCACATAGATGTCAAAATCAAGAATTATGCCATTTGAACTTTGAGACATGATGTCCCAAATTGCATACAAATTATCATATATCATAGATGTAGAATAGTGTATTACAAAAAAGAGATTTGATTCAAGTTGAACAACTCTCTTGGAATCTCTCCACTTAAATTGTTGAAACTCAAATCCCTGAAAAGTAGATAAATGAAATGAGGCCAAATAATAATGCTGGCAATATCAATACAAAATAGCATGAGAGAACTTTTCTTGAATAACATGGATTACTCACAGTCGCGTTAAATTTTTATAATCACCGATGTCAGTTGGAATAGATCCAGAAATTCTGTTATTCCTCAAACTTCTGCAACACATATCTCGTTGTAAATTAGTTTCGAGTTCATAAAAGTTACTAATAAGGTAACATTGAGAAAGATTAAAAATTTTCTCACAGAACGCTTAGGGACTTCAAATCCTTGATAAACTCCAAAGTTCCATTAGATAAACCACTTATCCTCCTGTAACATTATAGAACATGAGCAGCTAAAGTTTTAATAGCTTAAGATTACAGTATTCAATATGGAATAATTCGTGAAATATAATAATATAATATTCTTTGAAATAAGACTTACAAGTCTTGCAAAGAGGTCAGTTGAGAAAATGAAGGTGGAATTGAACCTTCAAAAGCAATCCCCTCGAGTCTCCTAAGCAAACATACAGCAAGAAAATGATTATATAGTTTCATGTCATACACCTTAAATACGCAATCTAAGTTAACTTACAATGACTGCAACAGCGACCAATTCCCTATAAAGTCAGGTATTCTCCCCGTGAATGCATTATCAGAAGCCCTTCTGGAGATCAAGAGTAACTTATCCATAATAAGTGATGCAAAAATTGAAAAGCTAGTGAGACCAATAAGGAGATAGCACCCCCTTCGTCTAACTAAACTGAATAGTTTAAATTGTCTTTCAATACAACACCAAGCTAAGGAATCTATCATCAATTTACTGGTAACGGTAACTATGCAATATAGGCCCTTATGACATGCCGACTGTTTTAACAAAACAAAGTGCAAATTTCATGGTATAGATGAAGTACTACTTTGAAACATCTTTAAAAGAACACACACTCTTACACTGTGACCAGGTTCTGTAAATTAGAAAATGTGGACGGTATTTCGCCGCTAAGTCCAGAACTATCAATATAACTGACAAAATGAACATATATGAAGGTTATGTTAGATTTGGTCAGGAACGATTATCTAATAACTAAGCATTTCAAATTCAGAAAACATTTGAGAGATCATAACCATGAATATTCTTACAGCTGTTGTAATTTTCGCAAATTTCCAAGTTCAGATGGCAGGGAACCACTGAAATTGTTTGTGTCAAATGCCCTGCAACATCAGAATTATGTAACTTTTTTTCAATGACGAAGAATCAAACAGAGGAAATGCAGCTTGGTAAGAAGAACAAAAAAAAAAATGTTGAAAATACAGCGATCTAAGGTCAGTAAGCAGCCCTAGCTCCGGTGGAACCTTCCCTGACAAAGCATTGGCTCCAAAAGTCCTGAAAAGTAAAAAGCATTCAACCTCATAAACTACGATCTCTCTTAGCTAAGATAATCGAGTCTGAAAATGATAGGCTAGTTCATAGTATGAAAAAGGGACAGCTTACAGCCACTGCATCTGAGTTAAATTCCCAATGGACGATGACAAGGAGCCCGTCAAGTAGTTCTGGTTCAAATTACTGTAGTAAATACTTGATTATTAAGCGCGATACAAAACATAAAGGTTCTAAAGAAATAATGTATATTTGTGTGTATACTAACACACACAGACACATATTAAACACAAATAATAGTTGATCATCTAGATAAAGTCATAACATAATATATCAGTTAAAGAAATAGTTGCAGACATACAGGTTGATAAGGTAAGTCAAAGTCCAGAGTCCTTCAGGGATCGGGCCGGTAGCATCCATTGCGATAACTTTTCTGTTGATTTGTATTGAAGCAGTGATTGACAAACATAAATTAAACACACATAAGAATTGAAGTGGCCAAAAATATCATGTTCTTAAACAAGACCGTCTTTAGAGGTATCGATTTTCCATCCTTATTACTAGTGGTAATTAGATAAATTTTGCACAGGCCTCCAGGAAAATAGAAAAACCTCAAAGACATCCCGTTCCTAACGTTCATTTAGGTAAATGGAATATATATCAAGGGGAAAATACAAAAGAAGCACTCACATTTGGGTGATGTGGCAAGTTGAATTGGGGAAATTACAGTTGCATTTGAGGCCGGGATTGAAAGCCGGTGATTCAAAGTCTATAGAATCCACTGCAGTGCCACTACATGGTTCTCCGCTTAGGTTCCATCCCATTGCTGTAGCTGCACTTTCTGGTATCCCCCATTGCCTGAACATTTCATTTATAACTTGCACTGCAATACGAGTTTCATTCATGATCAAGATTATAATTATTTCGTAGGAACCTGACCACAATACTGAAACTTTCAATGCATAACTAGATTATTTTCAAAGTTAGACTATTATGTTGTACATATATCTAAGTCAATATATCTCAAGTCAACCTAGCCTGACCTGGCCCATTGCAACCTGTACAATGATTACCGGCGTTAACCTCTTACATTACCCATCAACTTAGCCACCTCCACGAAAATTTCGCTTTGATCATTCAAATTACACCTTGCAATTGAAAATCTATTGATGAGATTATTTACAAACTTCATATTATGTTTTATAAAATAGTCTTGTGATCACAATCTAAGTAAATAATAGAATTGCAATAAATGATAAGATGAACTAGAGATCTACTCAGCGAATTTAAACTAAGCTTCAACTTGATTTTATAGCTCGAAAAGCTTTCATGCATGATGCAAGCTGAAACCTCAACTCGGGAAGATTTTTGGTTCATTTGAGATCTCATGCCTCGATTATATTCATATAATTGTGTTTGATTAAGTGGACTTGATTCATCAAAATTTTAACTCAAATGAGCACAAGTTGAGTTTGAGCTCAAATAAATCGAATATGGTCATACTCATTTGCCTCGTTACACATCATACAAAGTAAAGTCCTTACAAATTTGACTCGTTACATGTTTTTTTCAAAACCATACTTGATACCCTTGAATCGAGTTTGTGCTTAAATATATAACTATTTTTTTTTTTTGATTCGTTTGCAGAAGTTAAAATGGTATGGAAAACCACATTTAACAGCTGCATGATGAATTAAATACATATTAAACATGAAGTCGAAAAAAGACCTTCAGCTGGATCAGTAGTAGCGTTTTGAGCTTGAACCACGGTGACTGTGATCATCAACCACAACCACAACTGCAAATCCATCATCAGGCAGCTTTGTTATTCTTTGTATCACAATACTGACTGCTTCCAAAGACCAGAACATATATATATATATATATTATGTATGTTAGCACTTTGCACCAACCAGAGAGCAGACTTTTTCAATCTTTGGACTGCTTCCTATTTAATCACCAAGTCCCAATCATATTCTTTTTATAATCATCTTTTCATGGACTTATAAATAAACCTTCTAGAAACATTATGGAGTGCTTTGAACTTGAAGTATTATTTAAATAAACATAAATAGTTGAAGATTACATCTTAATTTCAACAACATTTTAATTTACATATATACTATATATGATAACAAGTTTTATCGATAAGATAATAATCTTTAAAATGTATAAACATTATTCAGAAGATATATTCTTTCATCTTCCAAAGTTGATTCAGAATTAGGCCTGCCACTGATATCTCTAAAGCACATCAGCCTTTTCTGTAAGGTGCCCGGCCTTGCATTGCATACTCTGGAGAAAGATACCCACTACAGAAAAAACCATGACAACTTATTAAGTTCAAGATTCTCACATAGAGGGAAGGGCACGCGAGTAGGATTGAAGCTTGGACTGAGCTTTGATGATGATGCAGGTGATCGAGGAGAGGACGCTGACATTCCAGCTCTTGAAGAGGCTAACATTGATGCTGATGGCAGCAACAAATGCTTAACTGGTTCTCCTTTTGTATGGGAATATTTGGTAAATACAGTAATATTCTTTTGTGTAGTTGGCATGGCAAATACAGTGGGTCAGTTTGGCTTATGGGTACTTTTTCGTAACGGGTCATAGTGAGTAGTTTCTTGGTGAAATGCTGTCTATATACTATTATAACTCGATTGCTTAAACGTATTTACCTCGTTAATACGAAGTAACTGTGTATAAAGTTTTATGAGTCTGGATAACTATACATCTTACTATTGTATCGAGCACCTCTTGGTTCAGCCGTTTCCATATAATAAAAGTACCAAACCTCTATTTATGTGAGAACTTCTTGCGCCTTAGGGACTACAATCAGAAATATTCAAGTATGTCAATCTGCAGAAACAACGACCACAGTGATCAAACCCCTAAATAAAAAGTACCTATTATCTAAGACATGGGATTTTAAGAAATCCATTTGCAATCCAAAATTTGTTAGCAAACTTAATCTTTTTTTGGTTAAATACAACTTTGAAATTTGAGGGAAAAGAAACGGACATATCGTTTTTATATAGTATATTTGCTGATTTGGAATCCATATCATCTTTATTAATAGTTTACGTCATTGCCAATTAAACGTAACGTCACCTAACAAGTTGTTAGGTTAAGGATTGGTGAACCATGTAAAAGTTTTACAAGCTTATTGGATAACCATATACAAAATGAAAGTTTGTTGGTGATTAAATGATTAAACTCTTATTTTTTCCATGTAATATTCACGTCACAATTTTACTAGTAATCAAGTTAATTATTGGTCAACAATGCATAAGTTTTATATTATATTTTTGAGAGATACGTATATTCAATAAAAATTAAAAATGTTATTATGCATAAAAGTTCCGTACAAACACAAAATAGGCTCAAAAAGTTATCATCTCCTAACTCCTACACAATAACAAACGCTTGCTTAAGGTTAAAGAAAAAAAAAAGTTTTTAAAAATAAAAGCTTGTTTCTTTGGCAGACCAAACAAAAACGTTCACAAAGTTTACTTGCTGTTGAAAACATACACAGCCTAAATCTTTCTCGTGACATGAAACCCGGCCAGATGGATATTCGTTTTATTCAGAGGTCGGTTTCTTTTTATTTTCTTAATTTTGATTAAGTAGTACTCGTCGTACATAAAACATTTGTTTCTGTTTGTTCAGTTTGGTGCTATTGCTGCGATTTATATTATATGTGTATATAACTGTATGTATGTGTCTTTCAAAACCAACTAAGTTGGATCAGTGGTTGGAGCTCCCATACAGTGTGGAATACGACATTGGGAGTTACTTTACTTTTCCTTTGTATGTGTGTGTATTAAGACTTCCGAGTCTTAGAGTGGTCGATGATTAATATTTTCTAGAAATTTTGAAAGTATTTCAGAAATTTTAAAATCTGCTGTCGTTTCATTGATGACGATCAAATTCTATTTTGGTAAGTTTATAATCTTCTCCTTTTTAATAAACGTTTCACGACCATCACAACCATCCTAGTATCCTACATTTATCCCCCTAGCATCCTTTTTAATAAACGTTTCATTGAGAGATTATGTTGTAAATAATTTCGTTATCTGTAAAAATTTTAAGAGTAGTTTGGGTAGATCAAGATATAGATGTAGATTTGTAAGTTTTACTGGGCTATAGTGTTCTGATACAAATCTCCTTTTATGTATACAGGTTTGTTTCTGATTGCAAATCTGATATTGTTCGCGATATCACTATTTTACAAAAGTATCTTTTCTCCTCTGGAATTCTTGTGATCTCAGTTAATGTCCTTCAATTGCCCTTGATTTTTCGCCATCTTTTGTATTGGACAAAACCCCGTGAACAAAGCAAGATTCTACTTATAATCTTAATCCCATCAATTATTGGTATTGCCTCGTTTATTGCTTTGCATGCAAATGAGGACAGTAAGACGTTTTTTCTTGTACTCGACGCCGTCAAAGAATGCTCTGTTGGTCTGGTAATTAACTCAGATTTTATAACCTTGTTTTATTAATCGATATCATTTTTATATTAGTTTTTTGTGATTTAAATGTTACTATTGTTTTATGATTTTAACTGTATTTGTTTAATACACCAATTGCAGGGTCTTGCGTCGTACTTGAGTTTGTTGTACACATATATGGATATAAACACTGCAGAACACTCGGAAACAGAGATTCGTTACAAAATTGGAGGACGAGTTATTTGTAACGTTTTCCCAGTGACTCTTTTCCAGGTAATAAACCATTATATATTTTTTCATTATTATTTATGTGGAGCATTTTTGTTTAATAAAACTTCACACCTAGAGACACATTAAGTATTTTTAAAACCACAAAATTCATATGTTTTATGCTAAAAACTTTTCAAAGAAGGTCATAATTATGGATGGGTTCTCTGTAATTCCTTCATATCCAAAACTCATGCATGTTTTCTCACAGTTGTCTAGATGCTAAATTCCTTCGGTGTCATATTTTGATTTCATATAGACAATACTTTACTGACATATCCCATTGACCGAATGCAGCCTCGCTATGTTCTTCCCAACAAAAACAACCTGAAGGTTCACAAGTATTGGACATGGCAATTTGTGGTGATTCGCCTTGTGTGCTCCCTTTTTATGATAGTTTTGCAACTCCTTGATGTGTATCCAGTTTGGCTTAGCTGGGCAATCTTTTCTATCGTAAACTTTTCAGTTTCCTTGGCATTTTACACGGTTGTTGCTTTCTACCAAGCATTCATTGAAGATTTCATTGCTGATGAGAATTATGAAAAGTTCTTATTTTTCAGGGCGATCGTCTGCGTCTGCTTTGTGCAGGTTCATTCCCACCCTTATGTGCAAATTTATTTTGTTATTATATAAACTAGTGTGTATTTGGCACGGCCCACTAAAATCCTTACCATGCGTATAATGTTAGAGGCTTGTTATTGAGATTTGAAAAAATGATCAACTGATCAAAATTTTACAACACATTTCTAACTAGTTTCTGAGTTCTTGGGACGAATAGTTCTTGGACCTATAGTTTTATATCGCGAATTCCAATCCATAAATAGAATGGGCTATCTTTTGATCTATAATTGTGAATTAAGTGGAGTTTTGAAATATTGTCTCAAATATTAAATTCAAATCAATGAGAAATAATTTAAACTTTCAATATTTCAATTTCATAACTTTAATTTTGACAAAAATTAAGTTGAAATTACACGATCGCCCATTGATGCG
>JANDBE010000028.1:1917155-1929667 GCA_024320915.1 Erigeron philadelphicus
AACGTAAAAGATGTAATTGTTGACTATTTTTAACTCCTCTTTTCTGTTCAATATTAAGGTTTAAAGGGAGAAAAAAATAACTCTCGTATCTGATAAGGGGAGTTTTATTAAAGAAAATAGGTAATGGGCCAAGGACTTTTAAGATTTTTTGGGTCAGTTGGGGGAGGCTGAGCACCTGCCAGTCCCCGCCTTGGCTCCGCCCCTGGTTATATATATATTGGTAGATTCTTAGATAGCTGAGAGATAATTCGATATACACAATATATAAAAAGGGTTAATATAACAATCTTTATATTAACTAGGACAAAAAAAATAAAATAAATAAAGACTATAAAACTTTGATAAACTAAAAATAAGAAGGGGTAAATGTGTAAGTCATCTTCTACATTGATAACCCCAACCATCGATAAATTTTCCGATTCACTATTTGTCCACAAAACAAAGTCATTATCACTCCTTTTTCCTCTGGCGTTCATCTTCTAATCCTCTACGACCATATAACTCTGGGACATAATGGAATTATAAAGAAAAACAAAAAAAATACTAACAAAACTGGGTTGAGAGTGGGGAGGTAACCATTCTCATTCTACGTTGGATCCGCCACTGCACATGGTAGCTGAGAGTCTGAGACAAAAGCTAACCCATCCCCAACTTGCAAGGTAAATTGAAGTGGTATACATTAATAGTAAAAAAATTAGAATTACTTTTAAAAACAAAGATGACAAATAGGAAATCTATGGTCTAGTTATTAATGCAGGTTAATGCAGGTTGAAAAGACTTTTTACACTAATTAGTAAGTTTTGAAGTAATACGATACTTTTAGTTAAGTCTCTCTCAATAAGAGTTTCTCTTCATTTATTCCTTACTACCATATCAGTTTTTTTTTCTATTTAAAAAGAGTTATTCCATACTCACTACCAATTATACCTCTTTTCAGCTCTTCCTCAACTTTTCTCTCTCCAAAATTTCACCTAAAAACCTAACCTGACCCTTCCTTTCTCTTCTCCTTTCTCGTCCACTCTCTTCTTCCGGTCAATGGCTCACCACGACGAAGGCCTCGACAAATTTGCTGCCATCAAGTCACAAGAGCTCACGAAAAGACTATTGGCATGGGCTTTAAGAACTTAGATTTTCGTAATATTGAATGCGAGGCAAGCTAGTTACGGTTTTTATTTTCATTTATTTTTAGTTAGACAGTTATTGTTACTATAAATATTTGAAATCTTTAGCTTTAAAAAACCAACAAATTACTTGATAGATTCATTGTTTTTTTTTTGTGTGTGAACATTCGAACTTAAGATTTTTTATTTATGGTAATAAAAACTAGTGAAAAACTAGAGTACATCCAAGGAAAAAAATAAACACATACAAGCTTAATTATACATGCATTGGAATTACACCATTTTGTCCAATATATACCAAGTATGGTCACGTGTTAACAATCCACAAGAAGATATTGGATTTGACTTCAGTGAAGGCGAAGCGGATTGAGGGTCTTTTGTTTGAGAACACATTCTCGTTTCTTATCTTCCATATCACCCAAATATAAGTAAATATATTTACTCTTGCTTCTGCCGAGAAGGGGGTTTTTATGGAACTCAAGCAAGTCTCTGATGCTGGTGGGTTTTGTTGCGAGAAGGTTGCACCACAAGTGAATGAGGTTCCATAGTAGGTCAGCAAAGTCACAGTGTAAGAAAATATGTTCAACCGATTCATTGTGGCGGTTGTACAGGTTACAGGTAGGAAGATGATGCAACGGGAATGTTTCTCTTCAAAAGTTGATCACAAGTTGGTAGTCGGTCTAAAGTAAGTCGCCAACCTAGAATGTTCACCTTTAGTGAGGCAGTACGGTTCCAGGGGAAAATCCAAGGTTGTAGCCCATACATGGACGATTGTAGTACTGTCTTCATCGACTTAGTAGTAAAGCAACCAGAAGAGTCAGTTTTCCATGACCATGAATCTTCAGTGTCTTCGAGGAAGAGGTTTGAAACTTGGGGGTGCAAAGTTTCTAACTGCTGCAGTTCCACGGGTGTTGATGGAGGACGTGCCCATGACCAATCCCATTGTTGTTGTTGTTCTCTACCACGGAATATGTTACTGATGCGGCATCCTTTGTTCTTTGTAAGCTTAAATAAATCCAGGTAACTTACATGTAAAGGCTTATCTCCAATCCACAAGTCGATCCAAAAATGAATAGTATCATCGTTATCTACATGTTCCTGATATCAACTGCTCCAAGGAAACATTATAGGGGTGAAAGTGGGAGTTTAGCTTGGCAATGTTTTTCAAAGCTCCCACCAAATCATATTTAACCTGGATTAGTGTGCAATTTCTATTAGAAGAATGGATGGAGGTGATGACTTTTGCTCAAAGACTTTGTGGCTCTTTGCACAATCGCCACCATCACTTAGAAAGCAAAGAAAGATTGTTAGTATTTGAATTTGATACGGATAAAGTTATAAGACTGAAACAACTTATTAGTTAATGACAGGTTCAGAATAAAAAATAACCCATAACACAATTTTTTTTCCACTAGCCTTGTATCAACATTTTTATCTTTATATAATAAAAGACAATTGAACTAATAGCTTATTAACCAATCAAAAATCTTGATTTAATCAAATATGGAGTTTGCTTATGTCATAATTAATTATATTACTGTAATTAAAATCATATTAGATATCTATATTCCATTATAAAACAAATTACTTCTCTCCACTTTTCAACTTTCTATTCTTGAAATACTCAAAATACACTTAATTTTCAATACATTTTATACTCGCACATTAAATCTACCTAAAATATCCATAAAATATTTTTCAACCATATTTATCCAAACTATCTCTATTTTGTTAATTAATTAGATATTTCTACTTAATATCTCTATAAAACTCTAAATAAAATTATTTATAAAATATACATACCTTGACCATAAAATAACTAAATTGTCATTTACATCAATTACTTTTAAATTAATAACTACATCGTTACCACCACCACCACCATCCGTTGCCGCTACTGTCATTGCGTTGCGCAAGTACCAATCTTGTCTAAATAAGATCATATGTATTATATTTAATATTATATTCCCATAAAATAGGTCAATAGCTTATCTAATACTTACTACGTAACACATGTTTCAAATTTAGTCTTATTCTTTATCCTATAAATACATATATTTAAATATATATTTCATATTTTTTTTTCTGAACATTTAGTAAGTATACAACATCAGGGAAATCTTACGGTATAATGGTGAAGTCTTGCACACTCTCTAAAAAACGAGATGCTGATCATGGACTGTTACAATTATTCGGAAAAAAAACCCCAAGACTTGTCACCCCTAAGTATCGAAATCAAAACCTTGGATAAAATCTATTCAATGCACCTTATCTGTAACCCTAAAAGTTGTGTTTAGTAAACCCCATTTTTATGAAAACACATTATTTACATCATGATACATTAGAAAAACTAAATTAATTGAAATATATTAAGATTTTAAAAATAAATGTATTATTATATATTTTAAAGTTTTTTAATTGATTGACATGACACATATAAGATATATAAAATATGTTAAAATATCATTTTTATGTAAAAACTTATAACATTATCATATTTCAATTGAAAAAAATATTTAGGATGCACTACAAAAAATATATCAATTAGTGACGACTTTGTTTAGTGACAACTAAAAGTTGGTCACTAATAACCTTATTTAGTTATCATTAAGAAAAAGTGGTCATTAAATTTGGCCACTAAACAAAATTAGTGGCCAAAAAATAACATTTTTTTGGTCTATAAACAAAATTAGTGACGGACCTTTAGTGACGAAAATTGACCACCCAAAATTTGGTCACTATTTTATCATAATGACCAAATTTTCGTCACTAATTTTGTTTAGTGACCAAATTTTGGTCATTATGATAAATTAGTGACCAAATTTTAAGTAATCACTTTTTGTCATTAAAAGTGCGTCACTAATTTTGTTTAGAGACAAAAAAATGCAAATTTTTTGACAACTAATTTTGTTTAGTGGTCAAATATAGTGACTACTTTTTCTTAATGTTAACTAAATAAGGTTATCAGTAACCAAATTTTAGTTGTCACTAAATAAAATGGTCACTAATCAACATTTTTTTTGTAGTGGCAAGAAGATAATTAATTAACTGATGCAATACATACATATGTAAAATGTTAGATTGAAGGGTTCAAGGCACGATGGAACGAGAACGAAGCATTCAGGGACGATTTATACTGATGGACGCTTAAATGACTATTTGGGGTCCAAAAAGTTTCCATTTAAATGCTACTGCTTTTCGTATTGCTAATTCTCATATTCATTTTTGCTTTTTTAATTAGTTGTATATCACGTACTTAGCGTTTTTCGTGCTGCGAATTCGAATACAATGGTATAAGTCAATATAACCTCAAAACCTTCACGATACATTACAATAAGAGTTATTTAAACAGTTGTCCGACCATGTGATTTGCACTTTAAACATATGTTGTTGGTGAGCGGACAATGAGACTACTTATGCTCAAAACTACACGTATTTCGTCGTGAGCAATTTCAAAAGACAAAGTAAAGTTTTTAATCCCGACCCGCCTTATGTGTGATGTGTCTATATAAAAAAAAAGAAACAAGATGTCGGTTCAACAAGCGAATCCCCTTTGGATCTAAATGGAGATGAGTACATAGTAATCAAAATAAAAACCTACGTCTACCTAATAGGTCGCGCGCACAACTGATTTTACAATGTGTGAGATTTATGCAATTGATTTATATGCAAATATTTTAAGTTTTCTATTTAGGATGGAGATTCCCTATAACTTTAGGGGTAAAATTGAGAGATCTTAACTTTAGATTGAAATCAAAGATGATCTTTAAATTTTGACCCTCGATTTTAATCCAAGTTTAAGATTAACAACTTATCCTAAATAACTTTAAGGAATCTCCATCCTTCTATTTAATACTAAAAAGTTTAAAATCTTTTGATAATAAAAGTTTAAAACAATATTGTATTAATTTTGAAAAATTTTTAACATATGCTGATAAGACATATTGTATTTTTTAAATTGTGGATATAAATTCTTAGATTGGATTACCATCATCAACTGAAACATAAATAATGTTCAAAAACTGAAACATAGATAAGTTAAATTTTGTTTTGTATTGATAATATTTTTAATATTTATCAATATTAATAATGAAAAACTAAAGTGTTAATTATATTTAAATCAATTTTTTTATAAGATTTATTTTTTTTATGAAAATTCAAAAAGGGTAAATTAGTTTTTGATAATATTTTGTAATTTATCAATATTTATTTATTTAAAATATTCGAATGCTTTTTCAACAGCAGGTATGTATGTCTGATTTCATTTAATGAACCGTAAAAATGCGCAAGGACATTGGATGTTTAGATTGAAAAATCAGGATTGGAGAAAAATCGGGTTAGGTTTTTCAATCTAAACGTAGATGAGTACACACTGGTGACAATCCATTTCCTTCTAAACAAGATAAAAACCCATGTCCACCTAGGAGGCCGGGAACGTCCCATCGAACGTTGCCATCAAGTGCTACTAACTCGGGAAAGTCTTTGTCATCAAACTTTAATGAAAATATAAACGATTGTCTGTTTGGTAGATGGCTTTAGGGTCTTTTAGGAGTTTAAAAACCCTGAGTTTAAAAAAAAAAATCCATTTATTCCGGTAGCCCTGTTTAGATATACATTTTAAATTAAAAGTCACACCTCCAAAAAGCTCCTAAAAATCCTGAAAGATCTTTAAAATAAAAACTGGTGGAAATATGGTTAAAATAGAAGCCTCAACTCCTAGCCCCATTTCTAAGCTCCAGCTTCAAGCCCCTAACCACAATCCCAGCTCGAATTTTTTGTGTCAAACATACCCAAACAATAATCGAAAGATGACGAAAGATTTAGCCGGGCATTATTATCTCCATACCACCAACATTTGATAAAGAAAATGCTTGAATGGATCGAATGATGTTTTTTAGACAATAATTATGTTGTGCATTTGTTCAATTGCAAATTTATTACCAAATGTTACAGTCACATAGGATGATTTTAGATATGCAGAATAACAAACACACAAAACAGCACGAAGAACAGCATTTGGGTGTATGTAACCCACCACGGTCACTTTTCTTTCAGCACATCAATATGACAATATCAAAGCTTTGCACTCCTTTCATTTTCTTAAGAGCCCTCAATATGGCAAAAGGACAGTCTTCAGATGACATAGCGACCTTAAGAACAACAGTGTCAAATGGCCTTGATGGTGGCGTTGATGGCGGTGGAAATTGACTGGCTATATCGAATGATGATGTTGCTGTACGTGTGATGCTATTGCTGTTCGATTATAATCTGTTTGTCCGCAAAGATATACCCTCTCCCCTTGAGTACGTAATATTTTTTGTTACTTTTTTTTTTCCTCATCAAGTCAAAGGGCAAGATCCCTGCTGACTTCACATGGACAAAAAGGCTAAAGCCTTTGGGCTTCTTTCTTCTTACGGCCACAAGCCCACCACCTCTCTCGGACTTCTATTCTTTTCTTTGTTCGAATAGCTCACGTGAACTATCAAGTAGCTAGATGGAATTGATTTCATCCTGTGTAGCAAATGCAATTTTATATTGTTTGTCCTTGGAAGACTCGTGTGCCATCTTCGTTGATGATCCTCTTGATTTGTAATATTGTAATTCCCTCTTGCATAAATTTTGATCCATTTCCCATCTTTGTTTGGTGTTTTCCTGCATGTCAATTATTCTAAACCATTTCTCATCTATTTTGTTCCAACCTAAAATGCACAAGACATACATTAAAATAGGTCTATTCATATTAAAAAAATTAATAGATCTAGTTATTTTTAGACCATTTACTCTATATCCAATATTGACTTATGAGGCCTCATGGATATTATATACTCTTGGTATACTTTTCATTAAGCATTATTACTTGTTTTTTAAAAATATTAAAAATTAAGATCAAAGTTAAAAATATAGACTTTTAAATTTTAAAATAATACAATTCTAATGAGACGGATGCAATATATACTTTTTATAGTTATTCAAACCTAAACTTTAAATAAGACAACTAAGCTTGTAATGATACAATAATAATAATAAAATACAACTAGTTAGTTCAATACAAAAGTCCAACACGAAATCAATGCAGAAAGCAACCAAACGGGCATTATGTTTGACAAAACTATATATCAAATATTTCAAAAACACTTCCATCATCAAAAGATGTATTATAGGTTATGATCAACAATGTTGGTCCTAAATCGTTTAATGGTAAATAAAAACTCTTAACAACAGAGAAATATTTTGCGTAAACAAGACACAAAGTTAATTTTCAGTGCTAATTTCTTTATAATTTGTATAAACTCAATAACCCAACAAATCAATCGTCGCTCATTATTTTCTAGTTTCGACACAAACACCAGCAATAGAACATCAACTCCATAATTTTTATCATTGGAAGTATTTACAAATCTTAACAATTGGTTCCAGCACAACTAGAAGATACATTTCAACTTTTTCAATAACATTTTTGTTAACAAATACTACTACAACAAAAAGTTTTATATTATAAGATTATAGTCTTCAGATTGTACTGTATAATTAACATATAAATCCAGCTATCTTTAGATAAGCAAATTACAATCAAAATTTAGTTTCCTCAATCAGGATGCCTTATTAAGTACTTATATTGGTTTTACAATGCCCAACAATATAAATACAAGACTTGGAGATTATCTACAAAGAAGTATAAGAACAACAAAATGTCATCGCCATCGGTATCACCTACCTTCTCCGATGAGATCATGAAGCATCGGACCAGAAACATTATCAGGCGTAAGTGGTGTACCAGTGGAATGACTTGTACTTGCAGTCGAATCTGTACCTGAAACCGAAACTGGTAGAGCACTTTTAAAGGTAGTGACATCACTAAAATTAAAACCATTGAGATACTCAGGCCGAGTAATAACACCACTAGCTTCTATGTCTCCTGAAAGCATTGCCACCACTCGGGACATTGATGGTCGTTGCATTGGTGCAGTCTGGGTGCATAAGAGGGCTACTTTCATCATTCTTCTTACTTCATTTTCATCATATTCAGACAACTTTTCGTCTAATAACTCGAGTTCATTATCAGCTTCATGCAAGTTCCAAGCCTAAATGCATACAAAATGAATCAGAATTAACGATGTAGACGGGTTTTGCAACATGTAAAATTGAAAGTTGAAAGTTGAAACCTTATTTGCTTTACGAGAGAAAGTACCCGCGCTTTGCAGCGGTGAGATGATGGGGGGTGATAGGTCATAAAAATGTCTTAGGCGTACGGGCTCCGCCCTCGGATTTAAAAATTCGTCGAAAGTACATCGAATGACCTCTCTAACGAAAGAGCATGAAATTTTAAGAATACTCATATAATATTTATAATTCATTGATGTATAGTTTTTAAGATAAAAGATTTTGAATAAATTAGTGGAATTAAATGTTTATGGATTAAAGAGAAAAAAATGAGTCGTTGAGATTTGAAGAGAGAGATGAAAATGTTGAAAAGTTCAAAAAATTTGACGGGAACAAATGTTTTATAATGTAATAGAGATTATAGAGTTAGAGCATCTCCAATGGTGAGTTTATGAAAGACCTTTTTATTAAAAATGTGTAAGAGCTTTTTGTTAAAAAAAGCTTTACACCCAATGGTAAAAAGCTTTTAATAGCTTGAAATTAAATAAAGTAATGGTGTTTAATATGATAGATTTGATGAAAAGCTTGATATATATCAACCTATAGCTTCCCACTTACACCTATTTTTGTACTATTTTATCTCATTTTAGTCCTCCAAAAGCTTTTTATCATTGGAGGTAAAGCTTTTTTTGAAAAAACCTTTTACACATACTTACACCTTTTATTACAAAAAAGCTTTTCAAATACTACCATTGGAGATGCTCTTAGAGATAGAGATAGAGATAATATAGTATAGATAAGAAAAATACATAAAAAGATGAAAATGAAGCATACCAATTCCAAAAGATATATCTTCTCATCTTCTAAAGTAGTATCAGAATTAGGCCTTCCACTGATAATCTCTAAAGCTACAACTCCAAAACCGAACACATCAGCCTTTTCTGTAAGGTGTCCACGCATTGCATACTCAGGTGCAAGATAACCACTACATAGGGAATCATTAAGATCATGTCAACTTATTAATTATTACTCAAATCAAAACTAGTTCAAAGCTGTCACATAGGGACTAAAAAGTGGGCGGGCCAAGCGGGTACGGTAATGGGTCCAAAAGCAGTAGTATATAATTCTAGTTGACATGGGTCTGGTTGGGTTGACGTGGAAACATCTCCGTACACTTTCTATGGTTAGATAAAGAGATATATAAAATTTTAAAATCAATATCATCATAAAGTTTGTATGCGTTTGAATATACACTTTGGCCATCTTCTGACTCATCCGAATCGCTTCAGTTTCAGCTAAAACAGTATACTTGAAAATTTATTATAACCCAAGATCAATCCAATAATAAGTAACTGGCCTGAAAGTTCCACTACTAAGATTAAATACTAATACTTTATGCTTTTTACAAGTAAAAGTATTACAGATTTTATCTTACATTGTGCCAGCAACGCGTGTACTCATGTGTGTTTGCTTGTCATCATAAAGTTTGGCCAAACCAAAATCTGAGATCTTGGGGATCAGATCAGTATCAAGTAGAACGTTGCTAGCTTTAACATCTCGGTGTACAACCCTAATTCGAGATTCCTCGTGCAGATATGCAAGACCACGTGCTATCCCGAGGCATATTTCAAACCGGGTGGACCAACTGAGAGACAAGCTATTTTTTCCTGCAGAAGAACCCATATTTGAGAGTAGTAATATCATCTACAGCTTTTAAAAACATACTTTTGAACGTACGATATAGATATAGCATTGTTGACTCATATACATACAAATGGGTCAATTTGGGTTTTATTTATTATAGGTCAAATGGTTTATGTAAAAAAATAAAGTAGAACGGGGCGAACTGGGAAAGGCACCCGAAGTGTATTTAAATGCATAAAACTTCCTATGTTTCTTTATTTTAGATTATATGTTTGTAATCATATCTACCACATCACATATATATAATATTTTTATAATACATAAATAAGACTTTGGAGGCCAGCCTAACGTGTTGTGGCCTGCTAGCCAACCTGCCCAATTTGCCAACTTTAGAATGCAAAATGCTACTCCTCACCAAATAATGCTTGATCAAGACTTTTGTTCTCAAGATACTCGTACACAAGAAGTCGTTTCACTCCATCAATGCAGCATCCGAACAACTTCACTAGGTTGCGGTGTTGGACAGCAGATATAGTTGCAATTTCAGCGACAAACTGACTCTTCCCCTGATGGGAAGCAATGGAGAGTTGCTTAACAGCTATTAGTCTGCCATCATCTAGTGTTCCCTATTCACCATCCAAGAGAATTTAGGGGGTTTAAAATTAGGAAGTGAATATGTATTCTTGATATAATGCATGAACTACCTTATAAACAGGTCCAAAACCTCCCTCGCCAAGCTTATTTTCAGGACTAAAATCAGCTGTTGCATCTCTAAGTTCTCCATAACTAAAGGTATACGGTTTAGCACCAATTCCCAAAAAATCTGCAAATCGGTGAAGCATGTTAGTGCCTAAAACTTGCATTTATTCAAATAAGTAAAGATCCGGTAAGCTACCTTCATAGTTGTCAGTGGTATCTTGCATTTTCCTACGCTGACGAATAATATACAAGGCTAAAAATGACAGGAAGCACACAACCACAATCGGGATCAAAATCCCTACAATCAAACCAGTCTTATTCGTTTTCCTTTTGGAAGGTGGTTTGTTGCTCACTGTGGGGATGAAATCTGTACATAAAATAAACAATAAAGAGCATTAGTTGAGTCGAGTTTCGAGAGCTCAATGTTAGCAACTACTATCAAAAATAAATTTTACTTGGGGTGGCACTAAATGCTGAGATAAGAGGTCCAAAAGTTCCTTGCTTAGGCACACAACAAGTTCCTTTCCCAGACCAGAACAAGTGTATCTCAAGGTAGTTATTTGAAACCTGGACAGTTGCTGTCCTTGTAACAGGACTAAACGAGGCTCCACCTGCTGCCTGTTTTATGTCGAAATCTTGAAACTCCAAGTTTCCCTGGAATAAGCAAAAATTGTTAATATCAAACAAGACAATACTAATACAGGCTGGTGTGGCTAATGAGTTCCAACCTCAGATATTATTAAAAAATACTCGTAAAACAAAGACCTGCAGATATATGTCAAAGACACGCCTTCCTCTGCTTCTCCAAGTTTGGCCATCTTCTATAAGTAGTTCTGCAAACTGGAGATTCACGGTGTAGTTACCGTTCTCTAGGCCTAAACCGTAGTATCTTAAAGATCCGGCCGATATTCGTGCTGTTTGGAACAGTTCTGAGTCTAAGGTGTTTGTGAACTGGCGTGAACTGGATGTGGTATATGCTGGGTTGTCTCTTTGTCCAACATTGCTGACACCCCATCTCCTTTCAGAATTTAAATAGTACGTTGCTGGACCAAGAGGTTCATTATCCCGCTCATAAACGATTTGATTAGAAGATGTAATTTGAGGACCACCACAGTTAACTCCGAAGTTACTATCTGAACCGAAAGAATAACTCGACGAATCAAATGGATACTAGTAAGTGTTACAATTATATAATAACAAGAAAAACTTCAAGTTCTTGCATACATATTGGTGATCCACGATCACATGGAAAATCCCTTTGCAGACAGTTCAATCCTGATGGAAGACCACTGAAACAGAAGTACAATTTGATTAGAAAAGGTGTTGGTAGTGTATAAAATGGTATATAGAATAAAAGTAGGTACCTGATTTCTGAACCTTCTAATGTGAAGTTGTTCGCAACCAAGTTACTACACATTGCATACATAATAAACATGGTATTAGTTCCAAAAGCTATACTAAGAGCTTATGAATGTTTCTCACTTTTTTATAAGCACTGCAACAAAGTTTAAATTCAAATGCATACTACTGCTTCTAAAACACTTCAGAATTTAAACGTAATATTCAAAATGATTTACATACAGTTGTAAGCTTGACTCATTGATCCAAGAAGGAAGTGTCCCGGATAATTCGTTGTATGACAAATCGCTGCATCAGAAAAATTGTAAGGAAATTAGAGGAAGAAAAAAAATAGCATTTTCAAATATGAAACCATAAATCCAGCCAAGCATTTCACTTACATATTGATGAGAGATCTGCTCTTTGCATTGGGAAGGGTACCATTCAAGCTATTGTTTCCAAGAAACCTGAGAATGATGACATCTTAATTTAGCGTTAGGATGTTATATAGATATCAAAGGGAACACCGATTAATTCATTTCAACTTTAAATTTAATGATGACTGTAGTCCTAATCCCAAAGTAACTATAAATTTTTAAGATGACTATA
>JANDBE010000028.1:2320487-2330916 GCA_024320915.1 Erigeron philadelphicus
AAATAATAGATTTTGGTTGGTTGTTGATGCGAGTGTAAAATTTGATTTTTGTTGGGTTGGATAGATATATGAGAGAAAATAGGAACATTACTTGGGAAGATTGGTGTAATTTCATTTTTGTGTAAATTTATGTAAATATTGGTTTGGCCGCCGGCGTTTTTTGCCGGGGCGAATATGAATAGAAAGTTATTTTTCAAAAAAAAAGATATATGAGAGAGAAAATAGTTTTTAATTGAATAGTATTGTTGAGTTGGGTTGTGAATGTGGATGGCCTTACCACCGATGGGGATGGCCTAAGAATTTTTTTTTATTATGATGATATGGGTCGAGTATACGGATTTTAGAGGGTTACGAGTTGGGTATGTTTATCTTTACCTAAACTCATCCCCAAACCCAAAATTCCGTGAAAAAATTAAAAGTTTAAAACCATCCGATGCCAGGAGACCCGCATCCAAACCCGATCCAAAAATTCGGTATTGAATTTCCCTGTTTGTAAAGTGAGAACCTATCCCCACAGCCAATTAGCAACAGCAGCTAGTAGGTCATGCCTTAAAAACCCAAAACCCCTCCGGGATAACATACAATACATACAATTATCTATATATCTACACATCTTTTCATTCTAATATCTCTTATAAGAATAAGAATCAGCAAGAGATATGAGTAGCTGGCGGTCTTTCATTCTAAGAATCGGCGAGAAATCATCTGAATATGGCGGAACTATTGATTTCAAAGATCACATTGTTAGTTTTAAACCCTAATTATTATCTTATTTCATTATTTTATAAATTCTTTTACAGTGAACCCTAACCCTAATTTTATATCTTTTATAAAAACAGGATGCTTGCTTTGGCGCTGTTCGGCGTGAATTAGAGCAGTCTCAAGATGAAATCATCACTGTAATCTATTTTTTCTAATGTATATTATATGTGTGTATATATATTATATTATAAAAAGGACCAAATTTTAGAAGAGTGAAAGGCAAGTCATAAAATTTCCCTCAGCTATGTATTGTTGTTGCAAAATCTGTTTTTCCATAAAGTAATAATAATTTACGGTGCGTATGTTCACGTTTGTTCCCCAAAGCTCGAAATGTGTTTCCATATATGCATCTATGTGATGCACAAAGACAAATTGTAATACAAATGTGAATTTCGATAGAAACTGATGTTTACGATGTACAATTCTGATTTCGATGCATTTTTAGGTCTGGCTTATCCTTCTTTCGATTTGGATCCTTTTTTATTAGATCAACTCGCCGTATGTGTTGTGTATGTATTGAGACTTATATAGTTAATTAAAATATGCATGTTTTTGTTGGACAGTTTCTTCTAGAATGTTCAGAGCAATTGCCTCACAAGGTTCCGCTGTACGGGACTTTGGTATGTTGTGATTATATCTGATTTTTTTTTTATTAAAAAATAAGAGATTTTTATGCCTTTATGTGAAATGTTATATTTATATGTGTGTTTAGATTGGGTTATTGAACTTGGACAATGAGGATTTTGTCAAGAAAATATTGGAGAGGACTCAAAAGAATTTGCAGGTGAGTAAGCATATGTATCTTACTAAGTTTTGTTTATGCTGTTCTATTTACGCCAATTAAATTATCAGTATTCTGTCATTTAGTATCTCTTCTTGAAGAAATTATCGTCCGTTTTTTTCTCGAGCTTGGTTGTTATAAATCTTGTTGGTAAATTGTAGGATGCACTTGACTCTGGAGATTGCAACAAGATTCGTGTATCGTTGCGATTTCTAACTGTTTTGGTATGTTTTTTATAATTAAATATATATTGAGAGGAAGAAATGATATACGAGTAATATATTGTTGTAAGATATCCGGACTAGATGGATATCATTATGATTTTGAATTTTATATGTACTCTGTAGATGTGTAGCAAAGTCATCCAACCAAGTTCACTAGTGGTGGTTTTTGAAACATTATTATCGTCTGCTGCAACTATTGTGGACGATGAGAAGGGGAACCCTTCCTGGCAAGCCCGTGCTGATTTCTACATAACTTGTATTCTTTCCTGCCTTCCGTGGGGTGGATCTGAACTTGGCGAGGTACATATTCTAAATTTTTCCTTTTACAACTATTATTTTTGTTTTCATAATCTGTTTCTGATCAAATTTCTATATGTTTATACTTTTTCTTGATCTCTTTTTGATTTAACAGACTGATGGAATGGATAAAAATGAGACCAGGCGGATTAATTGGGTAAGGAAAAAAAGGTGTATAGATATTTCTTTGGTTATCTGTTTGTAAACGTAACCGTATGTACATGGTGATGGACGGTTACATATGGATTGTTGGAGTGCTATCATTGATGAGATTCATCAATTGTAACTGTTGCTACGGTTACGTTTGAAGAGGTAAAGAAAATTACAATTGACGGTCAACCGTAATCCCTAGGCACCACTACCCACTTTGATTCTGCTTGGGAGTGGAAGAGGTAAAGAAAATTACATCTATTTATTTTTTAAGGTATGTGAAATTTGTAGTGTGATTTTTCGTCATTTATTTTTTTAGGGTTTTTCCCTCTTGGATTTTTTAATGTATGAATTTGGATGTTGTATTATATTTGGGTGTTTTATTATATTTATGATCCATTATACAATCTATTTTCATGATTTGGATGTATAATATGCAGCTTTTCGCTATGGGTTTTTCGATGTAAATGAACATGGTGATACATATAGAAAACCAGATTTCTCAATGGAAGGGATAGTAAAGTTTTATAAGCTTATATAAACAAAGGTATATAAATATAGATGCACTAAGTTTTTGGGCTTTACATTTCTTCACTTAATAAGTTATTTTGCTAAAAATAATGGTCTAATGTGATGGATCATGTGTATGACGTGACATGACAGAGTGCTTGGAAGATCATCCCGGTGGTGATCATGTTTTGTTGTCTGCTATAGATACACTACTCTTGCTTTGTTCATGTTTCAATATGTAATAAGATATATGAAACTTAGCTTTGATGGCGTGATCATCGTAAGAGTAAAGTCGGGTATGTCAGTAGTATATCAGGTGCTTCAGATCCATTCAGTTATTTTACTAATCGAAGTTACTCACTTCTGTTAACCAAGATTTTTTCCTTCCTGCTTATCAAACCATATTAGAGACAAAAACTGAATTCTTATGTATGCCAAAACAGGGATCTCAGTGCAACAAATGATGAGGCTTTTGGAACTCGAGAATTGTATGGAGATTGGATTTCTTCCATTTACTGAGAAAGATGTAAGGAATTTGAACTATCGTTCAGGAAAATGGATTTAGAGCATGAGAGCATTAATTTACTCAGCATATGTAGATATATAAAAGATAAGGATCATAATTTTTAGTTTGAATATAAGCTTGATTTAAATAGCAAGCTGGAAAAAATTGCATGGTTATTTGGGATATGGGTTAGAATGAATAATTATGGCATGCCTTGCTTTTTTTTTTTTGATTCTGCACTTCTATGAAAGGAGAACTTGAAATCATATTCATGGGCTTTCAATTCATGTGCTAAATATCCACCAACTTTAACATGGGTTTTATTATACATGTCAAACAAAATAGACATGGAGCACTAATCAGAGTGGAATGCAACACATATATTTTATTGAGTGTAGATCTTTTGGCTGCTTATAAGCATCAACTGCAATTTCTTGAGGTTGTAGACAGAAATCGGAGTCCTTAATTTCTCAAAACTCTAAATTATATTTTGTACTTAATGTGTCAACTATGTAAAGTGGTAGAGAATGATGTGTCGATCCACCAACATATTGGATTGTACTTATACAACATGACTCGAATAATTTAATAATTTTTTCGTTCTTTACTTTTCTTTGAAGAATTTTGCACTGTTTTTACATGTGTTAAATATCCGTCAGCTTTGATTGTCGGTATTCTTCCTAAAATCACATTCTTTTTTCTTGGGGAACAGGGGTTTTATTATACAAGTGAAACAAAATGGACATGGAGCATGAATCAAAGTGGAATGCAACACAGAATATTTCACTCAGTGTAGATTTATTGGTTGCTTCTAAGCGTCAGTTGCAATTTTTGAGGTTGTAGATAGAAATCATTGGCTTTATGAAGGCCAGGACTTGCAATGAGCAATTTATAGGTAAGTTCACATTCTTTTATTTGTTAACTAATAATCGATGAATAGTTAAATTTTATACCTTTGTGGTTATTATTTTTCACTTTTCAGTCTTTTTTTGGCATGTTTATCTCTTTATTGTAAGGATTATTCCCGTTTTGATTTATTATCGACTCATGTACACATTTAATATGTATGTATGTGTGTATCTACGTAACTAAGGGTACACAACTGGAAAAGGCGGCAAGGCGAGTGGTTTGGGTTAAAGCTCGGGTGAAAGTTAGTATAGGTAGAAAAAGGCTAGGGTCGGCTTAGCTACTTAGGTTGGTCGGGCCCATATTTTTTTTTCCTTCCCAATTTTCTGTTGTTTTTATCGAAGTTAATTATGATTAGAGATACAAATTATTACGAGCAAAACCTAAATCTTGAAATCAAATCATTTGTGAAGTTGTATCTATTAAAATAGACATGGGACAACTTGCAACCTGTTATACATGTTGATCTGATCACTTGCCTTTGGTTGATTAGTGTCACTTCTTATATACGATCATATTATGGTTTGGAGATTAGAACTACACATATGGACTTCATACCAGAAAGAGGTATTGTTGTTCATTACAACGGGAAGGTTGTGAATGGGTTAGCTTAACATACAACTTTTAATGAGAGAAACCTAATAGGAAAACGAGTTTGCTTTAATAATGCAAACCATTTGAGTCATTCCTTCTAATAGTTTTGTTATTCGTCGTTTGAGGTCAAAGGTGATCGAGGTTCGCTAATCTGATCCATTGGAGTCATATTGTATAGTGTTCTAATCAAGTAGGGCATGGATTGACTCAAAAACACTATATGACCAAGTTGGCTCATGTATATGGCCAAACTGTACAGTGTTTTAATTAGGTAGAACATGAGGTTAAAGGTGTTCAACATTTGCACATTTGACCCCTTCGCATCTTTAATCAAGTTTTTAGGCCAGACGTTTGACCCGCTAAAGGTTTAAAATATAAACTGAATAAATTCATTTTTATGCTAATGGGTTGAAGTAGTCACCTCTAAAGGGTCAAAAAAACTTGAATGCAATCTGGTCAAGCTCATTGCGGATGATGACGCGTCTGTTTGTGCATTTTGTGGTTGCTAACCTAACATTTATTTCTATGCTATTTACACAGGGGTAGGCAGGAGAGGGTCACACTTTGGGGGAAGGGGTATTACATTATTCTGACTGTAATGCTTGCGAAATCTATGCTGGTATGTGTTGCGAAGTTGGCGATGTAGCGTTTGTTTAATAGTTTTACTTTAATAGCCTATATTGTAAAGAAAGCTGCACATATTTGCACTCTTCGCCACTTTTTTTTTGGTTATTTCTGCAGGCTGACTATGCCTTTCAAGCTCCTCTTCCACGATTATTTTTGACAGTGACGATACAGCGCTTAGTGAATTCATATGCCAATTCAATTCAGGTTTGTTGTTGTTTCACACAATCAGAATGAGATAGGTGTAGTTGGTTTGAAACTGACTGTGTTACTTTTAAAACTATGATTTCAATGAAATTAAAACTCTTTTGGTTTCATTGTTTTGTGTTTCGATAGAAAATTTAAGGGTTCCAATACAAGAAACAGATGGTTAGCACGTTGCTTGATGGCAGTAAGGAAAGATGTATGTTTTCTTTGTTTATAGATATCCTGTGTTTCCCTAATATGAGAATGGTTTATGGTGGCTTTTAACAATCTGGTTTTGGAGAAAGTCACATTAATGTGTTTGAAGGTGGCGACAGGATGGATTTTAGCTCGGGGTGAATTATGATCAGCATAAGGTTTTGGGTTCCCATACATAGATATGATAGGCATATTGATATCAATATTTGGTGATGTAAGTAGGATAGAGTTTATATTGGACTCCACACTTTTGATCAACATAAGATTTTGGGTATTAGATGAGCTACAATTATGTTGTATTGTTAGTGAGGTTAAGTTTCCATTAGAAAATCCATTTTATTATTATTTATCTATTATATTACGTATAAATCCTCACAATGTTAACACCTTACCTGATAAGTATTAATGTTGGTGCTTTGAGATTTCTTAATAAAAAAAGACTATCGCGGGTCTCTGTTGTAGGTTAGTACACTAAACGTCGCCATTTTAAGCGTGCTTGCAAAACTTCTTTGAACAACAACAATAAAGGACCAAAAAATGGGTCATCTACACTTAAATTGATATTCTTAAGAAACCCCAAGTCCCGGTAGATGAGCAACTTTAGGTATAGTCACGATTTCCCATAGGTTACATAACTAACATATTTATTGGTTTATTGTAATGTTTTTCTTTGGTTGTATATAAAATACGTCGCCTAATGCGCCTGTTTGTCTCAGGCGAGCATTGATTCACACAAAACACGTGGATGAAAATTACATCAAGAATGTTAGTGGCAACCCATATTTGGAAAATATATTGTGTGTAATGTTAACCAACTATATTAAACCTATAACGTGTGATTCTAAGCATAAGTTTATTAGTTGTTCATGATTTTGTCTTTGATCTGGGTTGCCTTCAATTAGGATTTGTAGGTTGATTGGGTCAAAAATCCCTTCAAGTTTTGATTACATATATACCAGACAAGCTAAACACTTATGATACACCAAGCTATAGTTGTGCACGATTGTAGTAGGTACTAACAATATTACTTTTAAATATGCAGGCGTAAATGTGGTGTATCTTGATCTAAGGGAACCATCTTACATATGTGCTAACTGTGGTGCATTCATGTAGTATGAAGAGAGGCCTAAAACACACAGGCTACGGTGATCCCTTCATTTTCATCATGTTGTGAGGGTGGAAAGGTTCTATTGCCATAAAACGAAAGCCAAGTTTGTACACAGGGAAACCCAAGGCACTTTGACCCCTGGAGAAGATACATTTGCTGATGTTCACATACAAAGAATATTCAGTACAGACAAAGAATGTTCACAAACACCCAAGGCGATTTGTGCATCTGTTTGGTGAAGGAATGTTGGGCAACCGAAATAAAGGTAATAGTAAGTCCATACATGAATGGGTCGATATGGGTTTCTCTTTTTCAACTGGGTAAAATCAAAATTTAGCTAAAGAGAAACAGGTCAATATGTGTTGAAATTGGTCTAAAGTTATCTTTATTAAATGTGAAAAGTGAAGCTTTAAAGTGTTACTGTGATCATATGGTTTTGCATTTTCGTAATCATAATTAAACCATTAAATATTATTGAAGATTGTAAAATCGACATAAAACTTTTTGTAGATAACCCAACTTGAGATAACTCCTTTCAACCCAATACCTAACCTGGCCATATTGTCAATTTTGATATTTTCCTTATTAATATTCGCGAGATGCAATCAGGTGTTTCAAATGTACTTAGGGTCATTTTAAAATGTGTGGATAGAATCCATAGTGAAAGATTGTTTATATACTCACAGAGTCACAGAGAGGGGTAATGATTAACTCCCTAAATAATGCGTTAGAATTGGGTTTTCATGTATCAGGCGACTTTTGAGGACGCGGTAATGGATAAAGCCATTTCAAGAAACCGCAACATAATAGAAGAAGCCGTTGAAGTGAGGAACTCTTTAAGAGCATTTCGAGTCATCCTTGCACATTACAGTTAGAGTAATCCTAGAATATCATTCTCTAATGAAAGTTACATGCATAAAACATGCATTGCTTTCTTACAACCTTATATTTTAGTTATCAAGAGTGTTTTTCCTTCTAAGGTGTTTTAGTGACATCTAACCTCCTTATTATATATACATTATAGTTGTCATATTAAGGTGTTTTAGTGACATCTAACCTCCTTATTATATATACATTATAGTTCTCATATTTTAGCTATGAGGTAGTATGATTGTGAGTTAAATTAACCAACTTTTGTTCAATTTCTATTTTATTTTTAGGCTATCAACTCCTTTTTTATCTATAAGAAACCTCACATTTAAAAAATTTGATCTAAAGTATTATGTGATATTACCTTTAGTGTGGACTTCAGTTGAGATGGTCCCAAGAAATAGACCAACTACTATTATGATACCTCAAATTGACTTCTCTACAAATTTTGAGTTGTATATTAATGAGCATAAAGTTAGTTATTCGAATTAAAAATCTAACCAAAATGTATTATCTTTTTATGCAACTAAACCTTGATTATATATGTAAACACTTCCAACTCTGTGACCCTTTATAAAAACAAGAACCACATAGTTTTACAAACATAGCCGTGCATCGCACGGGTCTGCATTCTAGTAGACTGTAAATTGCAATACTTCGTAATATTCTATAGTTAACTAACTACTCATACTTAACATTAACTAATTATTTAAAATGAGTATTTAATGAAAAATTGAAAATGGGATAGCACTGCTAAAAGGTGAAAGATTACTTCGTTATTAGCAAAATTATGGATTTCACCAGAATAAATGGTGAAAGTAAAGCCTCTATGTATAGTGTTGACTATAGATAAAACTAATTTTGGGTAAATATAAGTTAAGGGCATAATAGTCTAATTACAATCGATGAGACGTCCCAAACGATGCCAAATATTGGCCCAACGTCCCAGACGTTGGGTCTTGGCGTCTAAGACGGTGACATGAATTTTCAGATTTCTGACTTAACTTTCTTTAACTCGTTTCTTGATCCATTTACCTCCATTTTTGTTACCTATGACCTGAAATCACTCAACAAATATAAATGCGTCCTAATCATCTATTTACAAGCACAAAATATGTCATTTTCACATATTAAAATCATACAGACGTTTATCAATAATTAGACCAATAACACCAATAATCAAATTTCTATACTTTTGTAAAAGATTGGGATTTGCTTACTAGTGCCGTTGCATACTAGTTATCGTGCATTTAATGAAGTCCGACTTTCCAAAAAATACTAAATGCATTTTTTGATTATTTAGGAAATAAAGACTTTATTAAATGTGTGATAATTAGTGCCCTAGTTAGCAAATTCAATTTAGATTTTAATAGGTTTTTATGTGGTTTGAAGTTTTTCTTATGCTCAAAAAGATAAAACTGGAATTTATAAATTTAAACGATTTTATTTATGTTATCATTTTCTCCCCAAATTTTTACCCATGCTCACCTATAAAGGCATAGAGCATCGTTTTGGAACATGATGAAATCCAACAAATCCCCATTTTTTGAACGCAAAACAACTCATATTATATGCCTAGCCTATGTTTAGGTTCTTTTCGTTTGTATACACTGTTTGAAAACCCAGTGAAACCGAACCGATTAGTTTAACGGGCAGAAACATTAAAAAGAAGTATGAATGTTTTTTTAACAAGCCGGATTATTCACTTGGAATGAGAACAATTCACTAAACCAATTCAGTGACCAACCTTATTCTAAAAAATAAAAAGTAAAAAACATTCGTTATCTACCATTTTTCGTGCAAGTTATTTTAAGAAAGCCCTCATATGACTTATTCAGTTAACCACTTTATGTGGAACTAGGTACATTCTTTGTTTGACTTCTTGTTCTTAATTTAGGAAAGCCCAACCAAAAACAAATTACAAAAAGAAAAGAATGAAAAGCCCCATAAAGGCCCAGATATATACATATTCTCGATTCTTTTCAACAAACCTAGCAACAGTTGAGCAACAACTACTACAGGAAAGCTCCCCGTGCAAAACTGCATACAATAATCGCCTTCAGTTCTCTCCATTAATTAATTAAATAAAATGCCTTCAGGAGAGGATGCAATTAGGAAAAAGAAAAACAAAATAATCAGAAAGAAGCTGCGTAGCGAGTCAAACAAAGTCTCTAATCGCATCGCCGCCATTATCGCTCAGAAAAAACGCCGCCTCTCTGGCAAACGCAGAATGTGTCAGGTATCATCATTACAACATAATATTGTAATTTTTTTGAAATTATGCTCTACTACTACTTATGTTGTTAATCGAAATACAGTACTGTAGTAATATATATATATATATATTCTTGCTTTATTTCATGGATAGATATTACTTTTTATGTACTTCTTAGTTAGCTCAAATGGTTGAGCACTTGCCTTGCAAAGGTCTTGGGTTCAAGGCTTGGGAAGTACATAGGAAATCCTTCTATGAAGACTTGGCTTGGGTATACCCAAGTTCAAGTCTGAGGGACCAGGGTTTACCCCTATTGATCGTCATGTCTTCGGATGGATCAGTAGGGGTTTTTCCCATCGGGTATTTGAAATAGGTATTTCTACTTCGAGGGAGTTCTCTAGCGTGGACCCGGTTAAGACAACGTATGTTAGACCTCCCGTTGTCGAATCGCGACACGAAGTTCTCAAGCGAAATTCACCTT
>JANDBE010000028.1:2366210-2377457 GCA_024320915.1 Erigeron philadelphicus
TCCACCATCCATTGGCAATCTCACATCTCTGCAAGAACTCGCTCTTGGTTATTGTCCATTAGGAGGGAGCATCCCAGATTCCTTAAATCAATTAAAAAACCTGCGAAAAATAGGCATTGGAGAAAATGACCTTGTTGGTGCATTTCCTTTGTTTTTTTATAACCTTTCAATGCTAGAACTTCTAAGTTTTCCAGAAAATCAACTTCGTGGCAGTCTACCGTCAAACTTATGTTCGAGTCTGCCCCACCTCAAGCACCTAGGATTAGATTTCAATAACTTCAATGGATTCCTTCCACCCTCAATATCAAATTGTTCAGAGTTGGAAATCCTTGATGTTAATTACAATAATTTCACAGGGGAAATAGATATTGATTTCGCAAAACTCCAATATCTTAGGGTTGTAATTCTTGGTCCCAACACTTATCAAAGTAATAATCTTGATCATGGCTTGAAATATTTTGACTCTTTGTCCAATTGTAGCAGTTTGGAGTTGTTGGAGCTTTTCGACAGCCAATTAAGGGGAGTGTTACCAAATTCTCTTGGTAACTTCTCATCTAATTTGTATTACCTAGGCATGGATTCAAACTATATTTCAGGAAGTATCCCTTCATCTATTGGAAATTTGTTAGGGCTAACTACCATTTCTCTTAGTGTAAACAATTTCACAGGCATAATTCCCGAAAGCATTGGCAAGCTTCAAAGCTTGCAAATCCTATATCTTGACGATAGCCATTTCTCCGGGGTTATTCCAAGATCTATAGGAAATCTGTCAAGTGTAACTAAGATAGCATTAAGTGGAAACAAATTGGAAGGCACAATACCCTCAACCATAGGGAGTTGCAAAAGTCTGATAGGTTTGACCCTTTATGCAAATAACCTTAGCGGAAGTGTACCCAAAGAACTATTTCAACTGTATTCACTCTCTATAGGACTAGATCTGAGCCAAAACAATCTATCTGGACTTGTTCCACAAGAGATTGGAAACTTGAAAGTCATAGGATTACTTGATTTTTCTGAGAATCGTTTCTCAGGTGAATTTCCAAGTACTATTAGTGGCTGCATCAGCCTTGAAGTCCTAAATCTTTCAAGTAATCTATTTTATGGATCAATCCCTGAAGCATTTAGTTCATTAAAAGGCCTTGAAGATGTTGACATTTCACGAAATAACTTCTCTGGAAGCATTCCAAGATACTTGCAACGAATTCCATTAAAACGTTTAGATATTGCTTATAATAACTTTGAGGGAGAGGTACCTATTATAGGTGTCTTTGCCAACACAAGTGCAATATCCGTTACTGGGAACACTAGACTTTGTGGGGGAATACCTGAGCTTCACCTCACCAAATGCACAAGTAGCTACTCCAAACCAAGTAAAAAGCCGCCTTCTGTTCGTGTTATCCTAGCAATCTCATTGCCAATCATCATTTTAGGTATAGCCGTGGTATCATTTGTTTTGTTTAACCGGTGTATAAAAGGGAAGAGAGATAAAGGATCTGATCTAATGTTAAATAGATCTTTCGAGAAGATATCATATGGAAGACTTTTTAAAGCAACGGAAGGGTTCTCTTCAGAAAATCTTATTGGTATAGGTAGCTTTGGTTCAGTTTACAAAGGAATTATCGATGAAAATGGCTTGATTGTGGCGATCAAAGTACTAAACCTTCAACGCCGAGGAGGTTCCAAGAGTTTTATGGCCGAGTGTGATGCCTTGAGAAACATTCGCCATCGCAACCTTGTGAAGGTCATAACTTCTTGCTCGAGTCTCGATTTCCAAGGCAATGATTTCAAAGCTTTGGTGTACGAATTCATGCCAAATGGGAGTCTCGAGAGTTGGTTGTATTCAATACATCAAATGCTAAATCTTGCTCAAAGAATTAGCATAATCAAAGATGTGGCATGTGCGCTTGATTATCTACATTGCCGTTGTGGGTCTATTGTTGTTCATTGCGATTTGAAGCCAAGCAACATTTTGTTGGATGCTGATATGGTTGCTCATGTTGGGGATTTTGGGCTCGCGAAAATTTTCTCTCTTGAAGAAGTTTCTAGTACAAATGAGAGTAGCACTAGTGTTATCAGAGGAACCGTGGGATATGCACCTCCAGGTAAACTAATGATGACTATATATATCTTTGTTAATCTACCTTGATAGTGTGTATAGTTAATTCTACACCTAATTAAGTGCAGAATACGGGCTTGGAAATGAAGTCTCGACCAGTGGCGACATTTATAGCTTTGGGATTCTATTATTAGAGATGCTGACAAGAAAGAAACCTGTTGATCCAATGTTTCAAGAAGGGCTAGGACTACATTTCTACGCTAGGAGCGCCTTGAATGATGGTTTTGTGCTTCAGATCATTGATCCAATGCTTCTAAATGAGGATGTACAAGAAGAGAGTTTGATTTCATTAGTGAAAATTGGAGTAAACTGCTCTTCCGAGTCTCCACAAGATCGAATGGAGATTGGGACCGCTGTTCACGAGCTCTTCTCAATAAATGATTTCCACAACTAGATCTTGATTTGGTATAAAATGTGTAGAACACAACTGCTACCGCACCCATCACGATAATTTGTAATTTTGGTAATAATTATGGAAGGACTTGTGTATATGTTATCAAGATAAAACACACTACATAATTTTGAAGCTGTAGATCTTATAATCAAAGTAGTCACGAACTATATACTAACAGCCGTGAGGGATTGGTACACCTTGATTCCTTGAGACTGTATCTCGAAGCACGCAACCATCATGTGCCGAACCTTCCCAACCTCACAAAACATATATGAATTGCATGTTTGGACAACAAACACCTAAAACATTAGTTGAAATGCAACCCTGTCTTGTCCGGTACTTCTCATCACTAAAGATGCAACTTTAATCAAAGTTCCATCTCCTAAACAACCCTACAAATTAATACTATATGTAAATATTGAAAAAGATTATTTCTTATCTTATTTTTAATTAATCCCGTGTATTAACTTAGTAAATGAGCTCTTAACTCTCTTCATGTACATCCTCCTTAGAACATTGGGTATTAGGGGCGGGTGGGTTTCTTTAGTAATATAGGATATAAACGATGTAATTTTAAAAGACATTGAGGAGCTTTTCGACTCACTGTTTCCCTACTGCGTAAAGAAAATCCAATTGACCTACTCTTTTTGTGGGGAAGCCAAAGTATACAAGAACGTTGCTACTGCCTATTCTGATTTAAAAACAAAAAGGTGGATTGATGAGAACTCTAAATCTTATGTACCTCATTGATACCTACACATGCCCCTTCAAGCCTCTTTGCATCACTTTTACGTGGAAATATCACCACATGGGATCGGTTAAAGCAAGCCACGAACCAGCGTCCCTCTTTTATTTAGGACTCCTCCACAGATGGGGGCCCCTTACGGTAGAAAGCTGGCCATCTCATTCTCAGCTAACTCTAAGTCTCTAAGTGATTTGCTACTGCCTGTTATGTGGATGTGTTTTTAGTAGGCTTCAAACAACCGGTGTCTTACCATAACATTCATTTCCATCACATGGCCCCCGTCACATTCTTACACCAATAATAATCATTAATATATAGGGATTAAAAACAAGCTGAGGATAGCAGTTTTACATTTCTCCGATGTATGTTATCGAATATTCATATATTCTTTTGAATCGGAAACAATTACAGTAAGAACTTGGGGTTTATGCATGATAAAAGATTACCATGTTCGTATATATGACCATTTGACGAGAAACAGTAAAGGAAGAAAACAAAGCAAATCTAGGAAGCCTTGTGAGCATGGGCTTTACTTTGGCAGGCTGCAGACATGATGCGTAACTGATTAGTTATTTCCGTGAAGGATGGTCTCACCGCTGGATCAGGAGACCAACACTGCTCCATGAGCCTTCTCCAATCAGGATCACAATCACTTGGAACTGAGGGTCTGAGAGTATTATTCACAATGCCTCCTGCAATTACATATCAAATAAAAAGATTCAGCAATGAAGCATCAGTGTGGCACAAAAATAGATCCATTCATGCAAGTAAAGATGTGTAAGTAGCTCAAATCTGGAAGCCATTGTAATCACATGCTTCAACCTTGAAATGTCATAATTTCACAATAAAATATTCTATGGAAGCAGGGAAATTTCTATACCATGACTAAATAGCTGCATTCCAACGAGCCGCTTGAAAATTACAAACAGCTTGCTGGCTGTGTGGTTTTATTTGATAGTAGACTATCATGACAACTAAGCTAATACATGATAGTGAGGGTGGCAACATTAGTGCGCCAGGTAACGAGTCAAATGGGCTGGATATAAGATCACATCGGACCGATGACTGTTGGTCCGGCCCACAAATAGTTTTTGGATAACCTTAGATCAACTACGATTACAAAACAATAACTACAATCTTCAAATAGTAAAAACGAAAAGAAAAAGAAAAGGAAAAAACGAACGCATAATAAGAACACTTTCATCAACTTTCACCTCGTTGATATGTTCCACTTCCACAGTTCCACACACCAGTATGGTAGGGAGTTCGGCGCCGGGCCACCACGTGGGCAAAGTCGGATGTCGCCGACCCCCATACCGTCTGCTCTAAGAAGTTTCTTTTAGCTAAGTTTTCTTGATTGACCAACTTGAGTTATATAAAAAAACAACTCAGGTCGACCCATTCGTATGTAAATGGGTGGAAACTGCCCCCTTTAGATATTATCTTAAGTTAGACAAATAGAAGACTTGAGCTCAAAAGGCTAAAAGAAAAAGAAATCACAGATAGAGCACCTATGATTGCACCATAATGCATGTTTGCATATGGTTCCTCACGTGTAAGAATCTCCCATAACACGATCCCAAAGGAGAAAACATCAACCTGTGACATTGCAAAAATAAGTAAGATAGATAATTAAACAAAAAAAGGTGTTAGATATCATCCACAGACAAAGCTAGGAGCCTAGAGGGACGTCTTTACCTTCTCAGAAACTTTGTTGCTGCCGCCATTCAGTAGCTCAGGAGCCATCCATGGAAGGGTTCCCCGTACTCCACCTGAAACCAAAGTGTTCCGCTTGATTTTGGACAGACCAAAATCTCCTACCTACATGAGAATTGACTTAAATCAGTTACACAAAATAAAGTTAGAATGTACTGAGTAAGAAATAACGCATGATATTTTATGCAATCACCTTGCATATAGGGCGTGAAGAATCTTTCATGTTCACCAAAAGATTGTCACATTTCAGGTCGAAATGGACAATATTCTTTGAGTGTAAATATTCCATTCCAAAAGCTGCATCCATTGCAATTATAAGCCTCTTGCGGTGATCAAGATGCCTATAAAATACAGAGAGAAGAAAGAATAAGTCATCACACAACAATGTCTATGCTGAAGTTGATAACATACCTGCCAAAAAAATCTTTAGTTTTTATATTAGATACCATGTTGCATGTAAAGCTAACCAACTTTCACGGTTTTTGCTTTGGTTAACGCTTTATTTGCAACCATAAACAAGTTTGAACGTAAAAAAAACTTCACTCACGACGGAAATAGACGGCGTTCATTACCTTTCTGCAATTTTAACCATGAAAATTACAGAACTTATCGTACAAAAAGATCACCTTTTTGCAATTTTTACCCATAAAAATTACAGAACTTACCACACTAGAAGATCCCATTTAAATATATTGCATCAGTATTGCAAAAGAATAATGGAAGTAGTACCTATCTTTACGAAGCAAGACATGTCTTAGCGAGCCATCCACCATGAACTCTGTGACAGTAGCTAGCGTTCCATCAGGCCCATCTTGGACTACACCATAGAATGCCATTACATTTGGATGATGAAGCTTTGAGAGAATAACAGCTTCACGCCAGAACTCTACAGTCTATAACAATAGAGACATAAATGTAAGCTGAAAATTCGACTCATCGGATTGAATAGAGATAAAAGGTCAAGGCTAAAAGTAAAAAAAATAGTATAACAATAACAGGTGTGTGACTTGAGCCATCACAAATAGCTGCTATGATCCACTTCCTTTAAAACTAAAAGGGGTGTTTTGATCGGTGTTACGATGTTGATTTTGTCATGATATTATATTATAATCACAATCATAATCAGATAATCAGTTCGGATAGACCAAACTGTAGGAGGTAGTGGTTGGACGAGCATTAGTAGTTTGAAGTTGTATAATCAGATAATCACTTGTGTTATGAGTTTGATGCATTCTAACTACGATATCAGTAATATTGAAGTTCAAGGTAAAAAAGTGTAACATCCGGAAGTTGTTACTAGCGGTTGGAGTTTGTTGAGGTCAAACTTAGTCAAAGGCGGTTTAATCCCTTGTACAAATACCCAATTATAGTAATGAAATAATACAATTTGAGTTTTGAAAATATCTTCTCTTCTTCTATGATTTCTCTCTATCAAACTAAGAAAAAACTTATGAGATTATATGACCAAAAAAAACATTGTTGTAAGAAAAGATATGTCTTGTTAGAAGAGAGTCAAAATATCTCCAATTGCATTAAAAGAACCGGTAATCTTCTATATTTTTTATCCTTCAATAGTTAGAAGCAGAATCTCCATACACTGAAAGCTTATTATTATGACTTGTAGTCATATAATAGATGATCAATTTCAAAACTCAAATCCAAACACTTCCTCAGTGACGTAGAATCGTGATATGATGTAAATGATGCTTACTAATCTTTCTTGCTCAGATGATCGGCCTGCAAAGCAGCTTTTCTTAATACGCTTAATTGCAACATCTGTCCCTCTCCACTTTCCATGGTACACAGTACCAAAAGTACCAGAGCCAAGTTCCCTTAATTCTTCAAGATCTTCATTTCTAATAATCTGCAGCATTATCCCCATAAAACGACATTAATCTTTCATAACATTAAGTTTGTTGATATCAGAGTCTTAGAGCTCATTTTATTGAAATAACTTCAATGTGCACAAGCCAGTAATGGTCACAAGCAAAAGCTAAAGATTAACATGCAATCATATATTGTACGATGCTACACATGAGACTTTTGCCATAAGCTCAACAGTATTGTTATACCTGTAACGAACTGATATCAAGATCAGCCAGAGAAGGGTCGATAGAAGATAGTGCATCGTTCCTCGTCTCGGCCTACATACATCAATTCAGCAACAAGGAATAATCATACAGTAATAAAGATTCAATATATACTAGCAACTATAGGTATCAAAATGCAGTCCATGTTCTAGCATAAGCTTTGGTTATGTTATTCTGAATCACCAAAGGGTCAAATGTAGATAAAACAGAAACAGGTCAAATGAGACAAGCAAATCAAACAGGCAAAAAGTTGCCAGATATGTATGTTTGATGCATAAGCCTCCTAAATCTTTATTCAGATATTTAGATCATTATTATAACATTATTTCTTTTAATCATATTTAATGCATTAATAATATATTTAAGTGATAAAAAGACTTCACCCAAACCTACAAGTAGAAAAACATAACCCATTTTGACCAGTTACCAGATAAATAAATTAAGTACCGTATACTCCGAGTCGGGCATTCTCATGTTATCTGCTAAATCATCAAATTGCATGCCTTCACTGCTTTTCATCTCTGAAGGATTATAATGAGGTTGCATGGATGTTGATGCGGAACCCGCTATTTCTCTTTCACCATCTTCAACGAAAGCATTTCGCAAACCCACCTGGGTTCCAGAAACATTATAAACTGAAGAAAGTTCTTCTTCAACTTTTGGAAGTCCAGATAAGAACGCAAGATGATCCTGATCAATAAGAGACACGTCCTTCTGCCTGAATTCTTCTCTTTCACCATCTCTCGCTAGTTTCTGAAAATAAGACCAATGTTTCGGGTCATGATTTTCAATGTTCATGCTCATCCCTACTCCATCTTGTGGCAGAACACTGATACCATGTGATTCTTCAGAAATCGCTCTTGCAAATACATCAGAAAGAAAATCACGGGGAAACCGGTCATTGATATCAATTAGAATGTCTCCGCCACCGCTAGCGACTACACCACTAGGCGCATGAGTATTAGGCACAGGATAACCTTGATGCCCTGGTTGTAATCCAGCATCTGCTGGTTTATCAAACTTAATTTTCTTATCATTGGCCGTTGTAGCATCTGCTACATTAACAGGATCAGAAACCTGGTTGTTATTGACAGCCATACGATCTTCAATAGGTTCATGTGATGCCTCTGATTCTGAGATGAAACCCTGGGTTTCAGCATCAGATTGTAAATGAGTAGCAAGTAACTGAGACCCAAGTGAATCATCTGACTTGGTCAACCTATTCATCTCTGCTGGTCCACGTGGAATTCTCTCTGAATGATAAACCCTTGAAGGTGGTACAACAGGAGGCTCGAGATAACTCAAATCAATAAGATCAGAACGTGAGTTATCAGGTCCCAAAGCACTATTTGATGTGCATGTATCATTGTCATTAGACCTAGCAACTTTTGGCATGTTAGGAACATTTACAGGCCTCTCTTCATTCATTTTAGGCTTTGGGGGAAGCTTTCCCTCTGCTACATCATCTCTTGGAGATCTAATTTTAGCTTGTTTTATTTCTTGTTTAACAACACTTTCACCCTTTGGCTTTTCCTCCAATTGTGGCTGCCGGGTTTGCATAAGCCCTTCGGTATTCAGTGGAACAGAAGTTTCCACGGACGGGATATTTAAATTAGCTTCACCATGATGCATCTGGTTACGGTTTTCATATACATTTGAAAAGTTAGAGGGCATGGCAGGAGAAGATACCGGCACTGAAGTCAATGGTGATGTGTTGCTCCTAATGTAGTCACCATTTTGACCATCGAGCTCACTTAAATTATTGGTTGACGAACTCATCAAACCGTTCATACCCGACTCCCTTCGTGACCCCACATCCATCCCATTTACAGCAACCACAAACTGAAATTCATGATCACCACCAGAATTAGCATGACTGAAATTGGTATCATCTAAATCACCTAAAGAGAATAAAAACAATCTAAGCTTTTGTGACCCTTCTCCTATGCCTAACATGTTACATTCCTCCATCATATTCAGCAAATCTTCATCAGAAGAAACCGAAACTAAAGCATCAAGATCCTCGCCAGGAAGCTGATATTTGACTGCATAAGTTTCAATATAAACTTCTATCAGTTTTTGGCGTAACTCGTGCCAATATATATCTTTTCTTATGCGAATAATTCGAGTGCTTCCTCCAACATATCTGAGCTTTCCGTCACTTGGGCGGGGTAATATTTTACCACCAAAACTACAGAGGATTTTAATCTTCGGTGAACTATCTGACGCATTAGAAGAAGCTAGAGAAGAATTGTTCTCAAGATGGTTTCTTTCAACCATATTGATCATGGATATATCCGACCCGCTTTCACTTCCTGTATGACTGATACCCAAAATGCCTTTAAGTTCCAAGTAGCCAGGCGTATGACTAGGGTCAACTGCAGCATACTGGACAAATGGCACCTTAGGGTTAGCCCGATCCCGCATAAATTCTAGAGAGAACTCTTCACCGGTTCGAATGGAATAGTTTAACACAGGTTTTACTGAAGAGTGTCTAGGAATTGCATTTTGGAAACTCTGAGCCGAAGGCATAGAGTCGGTATTCTCGAGCTGAACAGGGTTATATTGAATATGGCTGTCACTTTTTGATTGTTCCATTGTACAAACTATCTACTTTACCACTCTCAAGTCTCAAAAGTCAAACCTAATGGCGCAAAATCCTGATTTCAATTTACGATAACTCATTCTAAAGCTTACATGATCAAGGCAGAGCAATTCGACTATAGATAACCATGGTGCCAACTATACAGTACCTAAACGAGCATAAATTCCAACTACACTGATTTGATGTACAACGTTCAGGATGCTATAATGATCTCGGAACCTTCAAAAAGACAGCAAAGCAGCAACATATTAACATTCATCTAAAGGCCAGAAACGTGACAGGTTAAGACAAGTCCACACATTTCAAATTCAAATAAAAGGGTACTTGTTAATTGCTCCTATTATCACAAAGTTTGCATTTTTAATCAACATATATAAAATGTGATCTAGACTTGATGCATTACAACAAGTTTACGCGCGTAAAATTGTCAAAATGCTTCCAAATAAAAATTCAGCCACACCCTTAGAATGAAAACTCACATAATAATATGAGTAGCCATTAAACATTGGGTTTTTTTATAAAAAAGTTTCCTTAATTTACCAAAAAACATATAGATAAAATCTATCAACTTCAACCCATTAACATAACTGGTATGAAAATTGGTACCCAATGTAAAAGTTTGATTCTTTTTAACAAATGGATTGGGTATCGTTGACATTTACACTTTTATTTTAATGTTAATTTGTGTTTCTTGAACTAAAATAAATACAAAAAAAAAAAAGCAGTTAACTTGATACACAAACAGTCAACAAAAATGCAAGTAACATTATCAAGATCAAATCTTTTCAAGAACCCAGATCTGAAAATGATATAATTCACATACTTGTTGAATAAATAAAGTATAAGATATAATAATTTAATACAAATAGTAGTTAAATAACATACAAATGGTAAATAAATCATATATACAAAATTAAAAATGAATAAATAAATAATACCTGAGAGTGGTTTCTTGATTGATGTAACTGAAATCTTTAAATTTAATTTTAGAAATAATTTTTATTTATATTTTAGTTTCTAGGGGTAACTTAAAAATGGGGATTTATTTGAGGTTTTCTGTTTTTGTTCATTCAATACAATCCAAGTCAAAGGATCAAGTCTTTGCTGGTATGACATGTTACTATATTGTTTTTAGTGTTATCACAGTTTTTTTTTTTTAATCAGATTCAGATTATTATATAGCTATGGTTAAAAAAAAAAAATTAAATAGTCTTGTTTTTTATTTTGTTTGATGTAGATGTAATCGACATTAGATATTGTAGGTTATGTTTAGTATCCTGTCTTAGATATTTTGATAATTATTTTAGTATTTTGTTATGGTTGATGTAAATGAATGTTGATAATTAGGTCTATTTTTAATGATATATGCGTAACGTTTTAAAATACAAGAAAAATATTAGGCTTAAAATATCAGAGTATCGTCTTTTTTTTACAAGTGAATTTTACCTCAGACGCGTATGATGTGTGCTAATCGCACAACCAAACGGTCCCGCACTAAGCGGATCTTAAATGCCCTTTCTCACCATATCACCTTCTTAATTGGAAAATACCGTCGAGGAGAATCTACCAAGACTCGAACTT
>JANDBE010000028.1:2451271-2462775 GCA_024320915.1 Erigeron philadelphicus
CTAGGTGACCCAACTACTAATAGGTTATGGGTTAGAGACCTATCAAAGACAAATCTGTGAATAATTTTGAGGTATGTGAATTGTCTTTCATAAAATTGGTGTATAAACAGAAATAAGACTATGAAGCACTGAAACTGGGTTAATAACTTCTTGGCATCAATGCCAGTAAAAACAATCTACACAAACCAACCTGATTCGAAGTTATTGAAATTAGAAACTTAGTGAAATCAATGTTAAAAGAAGAAATTTAATCTGTTTGATCAAAAATTCTAAGGAATGACTACTTACAAACGATACCAATCAAAAGCTACATCGTCGTAATAAAAAAGTTCAGGATACTTTCCTGGTAGAAAAAAGATATACAGAAAACAATATATAGCAGCAACCTCATGGATTCATGGCCAAAATAAATATATAAAAAAATCCATACAATATGTACAACTTTATAAGTGTGGCATTCTTATTACATTGTCCTTCCATTAACAAGGGGTTTAGGTAAATTTAAGGACCTAATTTCAGGAGCAGAACTGGGAAATAGTATATTAAGCTTGTGCATCAGAATATCACTTCTTGATGGTATCTCATTCAAAAGAAACTGTTGAACTATTGGCTTCTTGAACCATTCTGATACAGAGTCCCCAGGTGCCCTTAGGACCACCTTGCTAACCTCAAATGGTGATTCAACTGAGCTCAGCATCTGTGCAACGACAATCTTTAAGGTAGGGCCTGTCACCAACTTGATCCGTCTAGGAACCACGCCATAATACAGCATTCTTTTCCTAAATCTATGGAGAGTGTGAACAACTGCAATAAGAGCTGCACCAACCGATAAGTTTCTAACATCAAGCGACCAAGCAATGTGCTGATCAAACACAATCGCCTTAGGGAAAAGCTTGTTTTCATATGAAACTTTCCACACACAACGGGCCCGATTAATCTGACCTACTAGAACAAGATAGTTTAAAAGTACATTTACAAAGTACCTAGCGGCTCCTTCTTCCGATTCATAATCAATGTTTTGAAAAAACTCCCGGACAAAGGCTAGAACCGGTTTACTCCTCTGTTCTGGTCCCATGAAAAGCCCACACATAAAGGCATGTGCTTTATGATTTGTAGCACTTAAGATTGACATCAACTGTCTTTCGTGTTCTTCTTCTTGACATCTTACCAGATGGGCAAGAATCGACGTGTAGAGTATGAGGTCAACTTTAGCTGCAGATTCGACGTAGTTTTCAAGAAGTGGCTTCGCTGACTCGTAGAGCCCGTTTTTCATGCAAGACTCGAATAATTGCCTTATAATAAAGTTATTTGTCCGAATCCCAGAAGAACCCATGAATCTTAACCATCTTAATGCAAGATCAACAGAAGCATCTTTAATGAAAACCATAAGAATATCACTAGCAGTCACGTCTACAGAATAACCCATTGCCTTCATTTCAAGAAGAATCTTTGCAGCTATGTCAACAAGTTTCTTTTTTGCTAAGAGTGTAAGTAGGGCATTATAAGTGCTCAAACCGGGCCTTACACCTGCATGACTCATTGAATTATACAGCTTCATGGCAGCATCAACTTGACCAGATCCAGCATGCATCTCCAACAAGCAAGAATACGTGCTCGGGGTGGGTAAGAAACCAGCTTTTTCCATATCAGAAAAGATAGACATTGCAGTCTCGAGCTTTCCTGATTTGGCATGGGATTCCACAACCATAGTGTAGAGGCCATAATTAGGTCTAAATCGAGCTTTCTTCATCTGATCCCATATTTTTAGAGCAGCGTCTAGCTTCCCAGCCTTAATATATGACTCAATCATGGATACAAACATGGATGCAGACGGTTTGAGCCCAAACCCTTGCATTTCCATGTAAACTTTCATCGATGTATCCAACCTACCTGCTTTCCCCAATGAATCAACAAGTGATGCAAAGATTGCAAAACCTGGTTGAATATTTTTCACCTTCATCTGCTGAAAGAGCTTCAAAGCTGCGTCAATCCGACCTGATCGGGCTAAATTTGGTATCATCAACTCATAGGTTGCCAAATCCAAAGTACAACCCACTCCTTCCATGTTTTCATATATCTCAAATGCCTTAAAAGGCAACCCCTTATCCAGAAACAAATTTATAAGTGAGTTATACGTCTTAGTATCAACCTTACAACCCGATTCTTGAATTTTCTTAAAACAACAAAACGATACCTCTAACTTCTCAGCTTTCGCAAGATACTGAACAACCCTACTAAACGCACTGAACTCATTAACCATCTCTTTACCCGAATCCCCAACAAGATCATCAAAAACTGACTGAATCCCGTCAAAATTCCTACTCTGATTCAACCTATCAATCAACGCAATATAACACTCATCACTTGGCGAATACCAAGATTGCCTTTTAGCCCATTTAAACAAACTTAACGACCCATCACCGTCTATATTCATCTTCAAAGCTTGAGTAACATGAACCATATTCGGAACAAATTGCAACTTATCCAACTGGGTCTCCATTTCCGGACCCCATTTCCATCTTTTCACAATTTCAACAATCTTGGCAACTGCAGACGCGTTTGAAAACGGCTGCTTTAAACCGCCTACCATTATATGATCATCTAAACCCGGTTCAACAGACCGAATACCCTTCCCTGTATAAATGACACTCCCTGATTCATCTAAGTACTCTATATCATCAGTCCATTCATTGTTCCCTTTAGTGGTTTTTTCGGAACAATAATTTCGATATAAAAGATTACAGTTTGGACTAAATGGTGCATTAAAATTATGAATTTTAGCTGGAATTGATATAAAACTAAGGTTTAAATGCTTAATGAATAAAGGGTTTTCATAAAGTATGGAACTTGATGAACGTAAAAGAAGATTCTTGAAAATGTACCTGGATATTAAACGGCTGCGGCTGATCATCATATATAGATATAGATATAGAGATATACAGCTGGGGAATTAGGGTTTAACTGACTGTTGGATGAAAACCCCAAAACGTTTGAAGCTATAAACCCTAGTTTGCTTATTCTTTTACTTCTTCTTATTTCTTTTCTTTTTCTTATAATATTTTGTATTTATTTTATATTGAATTATTCCTAATAAAAAATCCAATGTATTTTTTTAAATTGGATAATAACCTAACGTCCAATGTTAATGAACATTAAACATGCTCTTTATCTTTGATAGGGTAACATTGTCTCTCCTCCCATACATCGTTCAATGATATTTGAATTCCAAAACCTGTAAAAGACGACATTGAAAGCCACATTTTTTTTTCGTTTGATATACTCCGCAATAATTAAATTTTCATTTTTTGTGAAAAAAATATACAGTAGAAACTCGATAAATTAATACTCGATTATTTAATAAACTCTTTAAGTAATTTATAAAAGTTATATCATTCAAACAAGCTTAGTTAGATCTTTAGTTTGTACGATATTAAATTATTAATGTATATATCATGTATATCAAAACTTGTATTGCGGAGATATTTGCAATTACGTAAGTATAGTTGGGAATATTTGTAAATTTCTTCTATATAATACGGAGTAATAAAGTTTGCTAAATAATTGTTATTGTAAGAATGTTTTTTTGGAAAGGCAGGTATAGTGTGTATTCAAAAATAAAATATTAAGATACGATGTTTTATGCATTTGACATTTAGGCCATTGTGTTAACTCATGAAATGACATCAAATGTGATTGTTATATGGATGTTATCATAATATTACAGTATAAATATTCAAAATTAGAAATACATAAGTAGTTATCTAAAATTGGATACATACAATAACTTTCGAGCAGTACTTTAATACATTTCTACACAACCATAGCCAGACAATTATGTCTTTTACTTCTCGTTAACTTTACATTTCTCAAAAAGAAAAGGTTGGAAAAAAGATTAATCTAGATGATAAATTATATATATTAAACATAACAGTATAGCTTTTTGGTAAATTAATTATATATAATATCATAGATAAGAACCTTAACCATCTGAACAAGTGATTAATGATTCCAAAACCATTCTTTGACATTTATGTGAAGGTGGTTATGTAGGAGACTTTTAGCCAAATATATATTTACTAGTTTTTACTACTGGCATACTGTATATTTCATAGCTTTGAGTAGAAAGCAAGCAAAATTAAAGCTCCTACTTTCCATTTGATTGTTCATGGTTCTTTTATCCATTCTTAAGCCAAGAATCTCTTACATGTCCATTTCCATCACCATCTTCTAAGTATCGAAAGCCCGGTCTCACATGCTTCTACTCTTGCCCCGAACTTGTTTCTAAGTTAGTATATATATGAACACAAACACTTGTTACTTAATATGTGTGTATATGCAGATACCGTTACTGAACACGAGCTTGAACATGAAGATCGAGAACTGCACGTTACTAATGTTTCTCTATGCGTTCGTCATTTCTTCTTATCATGCCTTCGCCTCACCATCATGCACGTACCTGAACTAACACTGTCATTTTTATGCATCCAGTTTAGTTCTAATGTTGATAATGATGATATGTATGTGTGTGCAGATGTAAGATTACATGGAGCATCAACTTTGCCCTTGACTTCAACACAGAAATATCATGTTGTTAATCGTCTTGCAGATGATATGCTTTTGCCTCCTGTTGATCCTCTTACTCCTGTTTTACCTGAAGCTTATTGTGCAAATCCTCCGGGTTATCCTCCGCCTTCCTCCACAACTCTACCGCCACCTGTATCGGGACCACCCTCTACTGGATCTTACTCCCCGTCACCGCCTGCATCATCTTCCTCCAACCCTACACCACCCGCGTCATCTTCTTCTTCCTACCCTACATACCCTACACCACCGGCATCGTCTTCTTCCTCCTACCCTACACCACCGGCATCTTCTTCCTCTTATCCCACACCCCCGGCATCTTCTTCCTCCTACCCTACACCACCTGCATCGTCTTCCTCCTACCCAACACCACCTTTCTCTTCTTCTATACCTACCACACCACCGTCAAGTACAGTTCCAGACTCACCTGCAGTATACGAACCTGGCTCGCCTGCCATCTATCAACCTGGTCCGGGTTTTAGCCCTCCTTATAATGATGGACCAAGTCCACCAACATTCTCATTTCCTTCACCAACAGGGTTCATACCAGCCCCACCTCTATTTGAACCGCCAGTTGTATACCCTCCTCCAAATGGACCACCACCGGCTCACACTGAGCCAGAGTCTGCATTGTGGTGTGTTGCAAAACCTTCTGTTCCAGATCCAATTATTCAAGAAGCCATGAATTATGCTTGTGGTTCAGGGGCCGACTGTGAATCATTACAGCCAAATGGAGAATGCTTCCAGCCTGACACATTATTTGCACATGCTTCTTACGCTTTCAATAGCTACTGGCAAAGAACCAAAGTGGCCGGCGGCACTTGTGAATTTGGTGGTTCCGCCATGCTCGTTACTGTTGACCCAAGTAAGTTCATCAATTGCTAACTAACTCCCTGCATCAACTTTCACTTTGACTAATAATCTTGATTTCTGCTAACAGGTTACGATGGGTGCCATTTCATCTACTTCTAAACCAGACTTTCTTTTACACGAATCATGAAAAAGTTTTTGTAAGTAACTAACTAAATTACAGATAGAATGTTCATATCTCAAAATTATGATTGGGCTATTGAGTACACATTTACTCTATTACTGTGTCGTCGAAATAAATGCAAACAGAAGTTATGAGAAGTGAGCCTTGTCTAGCAGTGTAAACGTTCGTTTATACTTTTTACACGTCCAACAAACAAATTAAGTCACAGCAGTAAAACATAACTGTAACATTCATTCTATACTCAATAATATCAATAGTTACATTGTCACCAGCATTACGTATTCAAGAAACGGATAACCGTAAATTCAGTACTGAATAATACAGAAGTCTTGTCAACAAACGATTAATAAACGATTTTACTAAATCTACAAAGTGTTGGCATAAAAGATGTAATACATACACGATCAAAAGGATCTCCTTTGACCCGCCTCATAACTGCACAATCACACATCAGTGACCACCTGGATTCCGATTCCATGACAGATAAGTAGGATCTCCAAGATGCCTGTAATAGGTATAACAACAAATTAGTTCGCCACTGATTACCTAATATGCACTGTCATGATTCTATGTGATTATAAGAGAGTATTTGCAATTTAATTCATGATAACTTGGGTATGTTACAAGCCTGTAGGGTCTCAAACTCCAACATCAATAATAGTATCTAGGTAAACACAGGAATTGGCAAACTCAAAATACCTTGGTTTAACTAGATATATGAGAGTGAAAGTTGTGGCAAGCAAGAAGCACAAGCCGCCAACAGAAAGATAAGCAATGCCTATGAAGTTATTCTTTCCACCAAGCCAGCTGGTAGTTGATAGCACAAGTTTCTTCTTGCCACTGAAGCTGTAAGTGTTGTACCTGTTCTGCAGTACCACATTTATCGTCTCACCTGCCTCAATATCGACCTCTATCTTCCCGTACAGCTTCCTAAAAGTTGGAAGGGCCGCAGTTCGCATCCACACAATAAGGTCTTCCTGTTCACTTAACTGTTCATTCACATCAAAGACCACCAACCAAAGTTATAATTATGTGATTTCACTTACTAGAGACAACTAACCACATAGAGAAACTTGTTGTAAATTTAATGGTGATTTATGAAACTTACCGGCACAGACTCATTCAGCCTGCCGCCACCAATGAAACTTCCGTTTTGGAAATTTTTCGGGAAGACGTCACTACCAAACTTGTCTTCTCTGTCACTCTTCCATGAAATATGCCTCTTGTTTACAGGTAATGCACTGTTGTTTCCTCTAGAGAAGCTATAGGTGTCATTGAACAAACTCCATGCTACAAGACCACAAGGCACTATTGCCATCCCATTTGCATCATGTTCCGGCTTACAGCTGCTGGTGTCATTCTCATCACCACGGTTTCTCAATTGCTGATCACTTCGGCTCTTGACATACCTATAAAATTAGGAATTGCGTGCTAAGTATAAAGTTAAGAGGGTAATTGTTAGACTTAATAAGTGCAGAAAAAAGTTGTAACCTGCGGTGATTCTGATAATAATTGTCAAGCTGATAATAGACGTAAATTGGCTGCTTCATACGCTTATGGACCTAAAATTTGATCATTTGTGAAAATGTTAACAACGATAGCCACTAATTTATGATTTTGATTGAATATGTCTCTAATCAGATACAGATGATCAGAAAGTGATGAATTTAAACTTACTGTCAAGTTTCTGATACAAGTTTTATCACCATCAGACTGTATAAATTGGACCTTTTCACTTTTTGTGCCTTGTATGCAGGCATTATCATACCGATCAATAATTTCAACTACCTGATCAAATAAACACAAATCCAAAATCAAGAACCATCACAAGCAAGAAAACAGATATTCATGAACTTAATCTATCAAAACAGTTTTAATCATACATCACGAGATGCAAAGAGAGAAGCAAGTCCTATTGGGATGAAAACAATCGTAACAAGCATGAATGCTGAAATCACCTGCAGTAGAATCCATACAAAAATATTTAGAATTTATAGCTTTCTGATACGCTAATTAATGACAACTATGAAGAAAGACAAAGATACTTACCCATTTCGGTGTAAGTATAGGCTTGCACGCTGGAAGTTCCTGCTGTGTAAATCTAGAATCTATATTCCATAAATAAATTTAGCAAATTAAAACCAAAATTAGTACATATGCCAGAAAAAATAAGCCATACAGATGTCTTATCCCTAATTAAGACGCAAGCTAAACCATAAATGATAAATCTAGACAAGAAGTTACTCTCGTAACTACTTAACCACACAAAAACTTAACATAAATACCGTAGAAAGGACTCTGGTGCTAACACGCTTTCTGTTGCACTATTTTTCGCGAAACGGATACAAAAACTATAGTTTTGGTGTATCAAAATGGTGCACGAAACCACACGTTTCAGCACCAGAATCCTCGAAAACACCTCTTACATTAAACTCTCTTTTGTTCATAATCTCGAAACCGAAAAAAAACGTAACATCTATAGTTTTGATTATCTTAACCTCTACTTTATCAACATCAAGAATCACACATATATATTCACCAGATCAGCATAAATACTAACATATCCACAACTTTAAAATCATAAACTTTCAGATCATCAATATACACAAATAGATACACATATAGATATACATATCTATATCTATCTTAATACATATACACACAGACATATATTATATATATAATAAAGTATTAAAAAGAAATTGATCTATAAAATATAAAGAATCAAAGAAAACATACACTTAGGTCGCTTTGAATTTCTTGCCGGAGTACGGGAATCCGGTGATCCGGCACCGCCGGAGCTAGACGACGGCGCGTTAGCGTTCATCGGCGTAGCTGGATTACTACTATTATTATTCATAGTAACTTTTTAACAATAACAACTAATCAAAACAATATTATGATATTGAAATTGAAGATTTTTTTTAATTAATTTTGAGGAATGAAAAAATATGAATTCAAAAAGGGAAAATAGGATTATTGATGAGAATTGAGGAGTTACAAATGGAAAGAATTAAAGTATGAGTTTTTTGAGTTTTGAAGGAGGGAGTAAGTTGTAGATCTTTGACTTTTTACTCTGCTTTGACTTTGAAAATTCTTGGACTATCATATAGGAACTGGTCCATTGTTATTCAAATAATTTGTGATTTAAGTTGTTTGACATGATTAGTCCCTCTCTTTACTTTATTATAAAAAATATGACATAACGTTAAAAAGTTAGAAAAAAAAGAATTTGAAAATGACCAATCTAACCTTAATGAACCCTCCTTTACTTTTTGTAAAAGATGACCTAAATGCCCTTAACGAATTAATTTTACACCATAAGCCCTTAGTTTCTAAAACATATCAACTAACACCTTTATATTAATTACATTTATGTTGACCTACATCATCTGACGCCACCACGACATCGCCGTCATCACTACCAGTCTCCATCACCATCAAACCGTCATTTTCAACACCGCCGTATTGCGCGGGCACCATACTAGTTTAATGAAAAATAATACATATATGTAAAGAAAAAGAAAAATGATATTCTCTTTTATGTTCAAAAAAAATGATATTCTCTTTTATTTTCCTTTTAAATTTTTTAATTTCGTTTTTTTTCCCATCTTTATTCATCTTATTTTATTCATCTTATGCATTAGTCGGAAGATCTTCAAAATAATACTATGTTAAAAAGTTATGTTATTACTCAATCCTTAGTGTTTAAATTTGAAATTGACTAACTTAGCTTAGTATGATTTCGTAATTCCATATATTTAAGCACGAAATACCACGCTTAGTGATGAAACGAGTTCAATTTTGGCAATCATCACATCTCTACCATGCAAACTTAACAAACTCTTCGTGAAGCTAAAGTGATGATGATCGTCCAAAAGTCGGATTGATGTGTTTTTCGTGTTCTCTAAAAGATGAAGAGAGAATGGTATTGTATCACTTCTTGTAGTATGTATGAGAAAAAATGAATGCATATGATACCTCAACTTGACAACTTTTGCGCTTTTAGTCTCCAACTCAAAAAATAGCAGTTTTCATACCTAAAGTTTTGTGTTTTTTTCACTTTTGGTACCACGTTCATACAACGTTAATTTTTTCCGTTAACTCCCTCACGTGACAAACACGTGAGGGGTATTTTAGTCTTTTGAACCATTTTCTTTTGAGAAAATTATAATTTTAATACCTCAAGTTGTCAATTTTTTCACTTTTGGTACCTCAAGTAGACAACATATTTTCATTACATTTTCCAATTTTCATCTCACATATTAGCATCTATCAAACAACACACACTCAAAAATCAACACATATGATTTTTTATTTTTTATTTTATTTTTATGACTCCTAAAAAAACACCCAATGGTGTGTATCCATTCTTGAAATATTATATGTTGTTGGTGTAATTACCGGTGATGGTGAAGAAACTGAATGCATTGGTGGATCGATGGCCGAAAAAAACTCATGTCGCCGGAAAACGCACCCACCATCGATCTCTTTCCTTCATATTATTGAAAACCCTCTCACCCCTAAATTACCCTCTTCTTCGATCATAATATGGTACAAACGAAACTTGATCGGAATCTGCTACAAACGAGATGTAACATCCGCCATTTTTTGACCGGTCAACATAACGGGACTGGTAATTTTGAAATGAGCCAAATATTTATAAGTAAACTATTGTAGTGAAAAGGTAGGCGTATGAATGGTCGATAAAAACGTAATTCGAAAATATGTAATATTATGTCAACAAAATATATGGACGAGTCTCGGGTTAATAGTATTAACTAAATGAATCAATTGTCAGGAGAAATAGGGACTAGCCGCGAGAGTGTTTTGGTGGAACAAAAATCCTCCCACCTCCCATTCTTCCTCTCATTTCTCCTTTCCCCTTTCTCTCTCTACACTCTTATTTCCTCCTCCTTCTCTCTCTAGGGTGGAAGAACTCTCATCATCACCATCAAATTATCTTCATATTCCTTCTAATTTTCGGATTAATTAACAAAAGGGTATGGAAATCACCTAGTAAATGGTATAACAATAATAATAATCTTCAAACGTTTCAAGGTTTCAAGTATTTATCCACCTATTTTTCTCGATTTCAGATTTCTAGCATCAAGGAAGTTTTGGTAAGAAATTTCACCTCCTACTTACTTATTTCATGTTATTATAGGTGTTAAATAAGTAAATTTCCATTTCACTTGGTTAAATCTTTTAGTTTTTGATGAATAATAGTAATCTAGGGTTTTAAAAGGGGAATTTGTGATTTTGGAAGTGGGTTTGTGAAAAGAACGGATGTTTATGCTTGTTTACACTTGTAATAAGTTTTGTTAAAAGATTAAGCCCCGATTTCACTTCGAAGTTAGTCGATTTTGTGTCAAAATTCGTTCAGGTCGAGCACGACCGCTCAGACAGACGCACGGTGCTTGTGGCCGTGCTACGTGCCCAGTTTTCCCATACTGCAGACGCTCACACGGGCGACCGTGCAAGCGGCCGCACTCTTTCTGTCCTTCCTCAACGTTTTTGGTTCGACTATCGATCGACTTTTAAGGATCCAAAACTGGTTTATTGGTCTTATATTAACATTCTAAGGTCAAAAAAATTAATTAAACACATTTCCAAACACTTTGATTTTAACGTCAAATTTTGGTGCTAAGTCATTGGACATTATTTAGCCAAAACCCTTCAAGTGTTGTATAAACGTTCTTAAATCACTTCTAAATTATCTTTTGGGAATGTGGCTTAGTATAGAACGCTACACCTTACCATTTGGGATACCGTGTGATAAATTGATGTTATTTAATAGGTTGTGACCGTCGTTGAGGTTGATATTTCGCTTATCAATCCGTGGAGGTTATACTTGCTCTTCTCAGGTGAATTTCGTAACCCTTACTATCTGTGGTATGCTATGGGGTGAAAAGATACTCGTTATGTG
>JANDBE010000028.1:2542406-2552760 GCA_024320915.1 Erigeron philadelphicus
CATTCATCTAGAAAAAAAATAAAAAGTTTGTGAAAAGGTAAAATCCAACCCATTTTAAGTGACCATACAATATAAATTAATATGTTCCCCAACTGGAACACTTGAAAAATTAGGCAAATATAAACTTTAACAGTCTACATATCGAAAAACCATAATAATATACAGTTATTTGTAATAATATTAAAAAAAAAAAAATCAATTTTAGCTTACCGTTGGTGTGGCCATGGAAAGTGCAAGCTATTGGGGAGTTATCTTTGTCTTCATATAAAGTGTTGCACCTCAAACAGCTTTTCTTTAGATTTAAAATTTGTGGGTATCTGCCATTGATGCGTAATGATTTAAAATATCTGGTCTGAGCGTATGAAAATATATTAATTTGAGATATATTGAATGTTAATGTTAATGCCATGGTTGAGTGGAAGAACAGGGGTATAATTTGATTTTGTTTTTCTTTTGTAGTTGAAATAAAGTTTGTACAATTTACAAAAAGACTCGTTTCCTACTTTTAATAAAACCCAAATTAGCCTCCCTACTTTTGGTAGGGGTAAGACTGGTTACATATCAACCTTTTTTATGCACCGTGAAAAACACAATTGAGACCCAAAACACGTAACAGACGGCATTGGGAGTTACATTCATTCAACACTACTCGTAAACTCCGATTGTGCTCAAGTAACGCCTCGTGTTAGATACGAGAAAGTGATATCGAATTTCTAAGTGAAATGAAGATCGGTATCAGTTTTTGATGGCTTGCAATCGATCCGATTTATATAAGGTCGGGATCGTCACTATATTTCTAATTCTTATAATGGATATAGAAAAGTGCTAGCATGACGCTAAATGGGGAGATTCCAAGAGTGTATTTTCACTTGTCCCATAACAATCGACATAAACATTAAAATAGTATCCACATAATGCGGTAATGGTGGCGGTATAATGGTATCAGCGACGGATGGTGATGGCAACGTCTATTGGTGTCGAGAGGTGTAAGTTGATGTAAAAGTGAAAACGTAAATATTTTAAAAGAAGATAAGGACTTAAATGGCCACCTAAAAATGATGAGTGGAACTCCTGTAATAATCTGTTGTGCAATGTAGTAATAGGTGGAACCATAATCTTCCCTTTTAGATACACTAATCCATCACGATACAAGTGATTAGGAAATGCAATAGGGTCTACAGTAATTTGCTCTACCAACTGTTGACCAAGTTGGTCATCTTTGAAGTAGTCTTTAATTTCATCCAACCAAGGAGTAGGGTTGAAGTAGTCTTTAATTTCATCCAACCAAGGAGTAGGGTGTGACAAAGCTAACATTGATGGTAGATTTGTCAACTTAAAGCATCAGCTACGATATTTTTTTTTCCGGGTTTAAAATGAATTTTAAAATCATAGCCGATGAGCTTCGTGACCCACTTTTGTTGTTTAGGGGTTTGGATTGTTTGTATAAGTAAATACTTAAGGCTATGATGGTCGGTTACGAAAACGACGGCCAAGTAGATATTGTCGCCATTTACGAATCTATTCGGTTATAGCATATAACTCTTTTGTGTGAGTGGATTTGGCTTGCATATATGGTGGGGCATAGTTTTTTTTGAAAAAAAGGCAATAGGTCGGTTGTTTTGTGAAAGGATAACACCAATGGCATGACCAGAAGCATCAGTGGTAAGATCAAAAGGGTTGGAAAAATCTGGTAATGCTAAAGTGACGAGGTCCCGCATGTTTTCTTTGAGGTTGGTAAAGGCTGAGTTGGCCGTATATTTTTTTTGTTTAAGAATGTCGGTTAAAAGGGTGGAAATTTTGGCGAATTGTGGAACAAAATGTCTATAGTAACCAGTAACTCCCAAAAATGCACGTAATGTGGTGAATGAATTTGGGGCGGGCCACTTTTGCATTGCCTCAATTTTATCTTGTTTAGGGGAAATCCCCATGCAAGAAATTCTGTGGCCTAACAAAGAGATGTCGGAAACTCCAAATACACATTTAGATGCTTTGGCAAAAAACTGGCGTTGGGACAACGTCTCAAAAACATATTATGGTTGTAATGCTCCTCTCTTGTGGGACTATAAATAAGGATGTCGTAAAAAAAACCAACACGAAACGCCTTAAGACTGACCTGAATAAAGACTGAAAGGTGAATAAGGTGTTCGTAAGCCCGAATGGCATGACGAGAAACTCGTAATGGCCATCGCTTGTATGAAATGCGGTCTTATGAATGTCTTGTGCAACGACAGGTCATAGCCTGAACGAAGATCGATCTTAGAGAAAACAGTGGCACCATGTAATTCGTCGAGCAAATCATCAATCGTATGGATGGGAAACCGATCTCGTATTGTGGCAGCTTTTAGAGCTCGGTAATCTACACAAAATCGCCACGTACCATCTTTCTTTTTTACTAATAAAACTGGAGAGGAAAATGGGCTCTGACTTGGACGAATAATACCATCATTCAGCATTTCGGCAATCAATTGGGTCATAATTTGTTTCTGAAAAATGAGGGTAACGGTAAGGTTTGACGTTAACGGGCTGAGAATCATTAAGCAAAGGTATATGGTGGTCATGAGGTCTGTTAGGAGGTAATGAATGAGGTGTCTCAAAGAGTTTTTGGAAGGTTTGCAAAAGGGTGGTAATGTGGGGGTCTTGGTGGTAATGTGGGGGTCTGCTATTGGTTTCGAGGTTGTAGCAGGGGAAGTGTTCAGCTCCATGACTAAAGTATTAAGTGACGCTACCGACCCATGTCGAATAAGAGACGATAGGGAACTTGGTGATACTGGTTGGCTCAACGGGTCACCTCGTATAGTGGTGGTAATTACATTTATAGAGAATGTGATTTCGGGGACTGAAAAATCGGATGTGATTCATCCTAAGGTGCTCAACCAAGATATACCCAAAACAACATCAGCACCATGAATTGGGAAAATAAAGAATGGAACATGAAAAGTAGCTTTGTGAAGTTGAAGTATGACATCCGGGCAATGTCCTTCACAATGGATAAATTGACCATTTCCAACCATTACTGCAAATGGGTCTAATGGTGTAGTGAAAACGTGAAGACTACACACAGTTGTATATAGCAGTGTGTGCTCCCACAATCAATCAATCAAAATGGTAACCGGTTTACCCAAAATATAACCTGTAACTCGGAGCGTCCGAAGAGAAGACATACCAAAAATTTTTACGACTGACAGTAAGATGAACTGGGGTGGCTGTGAGGTACCATTAGAATCAGACGATGTTGGTTTTGGATGGTCCGAAGATTCACCGTTATCCACGATCAATAGGAACTGTGGAGGAGAGCATTTATGTCCAGGAAAATATTTTTCTGGACACCTAAAGCACAAACCGTCTTTCCGTCTTTGTTGAATGGCTTCCGGGGATAACTTGGTAAGTGGAAGTGGCTTTGGTGGAGTCGGAAGTAATGAGGGGGTGGCTGGTGCAGATGGTTTGTCAACGAAGGTGGATTTGGAAGGTGGCTGAAAAGTAGGGTAATTTGTTGTGGATGATAAAATAGTAGACGAATAGGATTTTGTGGAATATAAAGTTCTGGTTTTTATTTGTGAATGAAGTTTATCTTCCAAGAGTGTAGCAAGACCACATGCTTCATGCAACGATGTGGGTTGCAGAATCGCCATTTCTGCTCTAATATCAGGTTTAAGTCCTGAAATAAAACAATTTCTTAGGGATCCTTTCAAATTTAGCTTGATAAGCCATTAAACCGGTTACTGATCCTTTCAAATTCAGTTTGATATTCCGCGACATAGAACGTTTGTTGAAGTTCAAAAAAAGCAGCCTCATGGTTTTCGTATGTCGAGGGGCCAAAGCGAAGTTCAACTTCGCGTTTATATTCTGTCCAGGAGCCAAAGAGTGCATTATTGGCCTGATGTTGGTACCACGAAAGGGCATCACCAGTGAAATGAAAAGCAGTTAACGAGACACGTTGTTCTTGTGGTATACGGTAGTATGTGAAATAGTTATCGGCTTGGAAGATCCAACCAAGTGGATTGGACCCGTCAAACAAAGGAAGAGATATTTTTGGCTCTCGAGGGTTGCGGTGGGCATGATTAGCCGGAGGGGTTTGCTGCTCGGGTGGTGGAGGGAAATTAGAAAGGTTTGAAACATGGTTAACTAACTCATTTGTTGTGGCCGATTGAGCATCAAGTTTGATGTGTAGATTTTCAGTGGCAGTAACAAGAGCAGTTAATTGTGCATTTGTATTGTTTTGATATGAGGCTGAGTTAGTGGCGATTGTAATTAGTTGTGCTAATTGGTCGGTGATTGTTGGGAGTGGGTCTTCAGGCGATGCAGAGGCATCCTTTCTGGGTGGCATGGCGGAAGGGAGGAACGTGAATGAAAGCACCAAGATGATAGAGCCTTTTTTAGTAGGCGACACTCCAAGAAAAAGAGACGAGAACAAGAGACTTTGGGGCAATTTTCTGATATATTCTCCAATGCAAAAACCAGTATTTAAACATGCATGAGACTTAGGCTCATCACCAACGTCCCTTATTTCTAGGAAAATATGTTTTACTATCCTATATGCAGTAGCTAACTCCCATAATGACTAGATAAACATGAAACTGAAATAACTAACAGATGCAAAATAAAGGGATATTCTTTGGTGAAATCTTGTAGATAAATCCATTATCCCGAATACTCTTCCAACCAACTGGGCCTTTTAACTTGTCTTTTGGGTCGATCTTCCATGCTAATGTCCATCTTGGCCTGGTCATCTGTTGGGCTAATCTGGTTCATATCATCACCACCCCCAGAAGAAATGACATTGTCCTCAATGTCGGGAAAGCAAGGAAAACGTTCTTGAAAGTCAGCTGCATCTTCCCATGTGGCTTCCTCCAACGGACGTCCTTCCCACTTAATAAGTAGCTGAGGGCAATTATCATGTGCAACACGTCTGTCAATTATTGCCGCTGGCAATATGTCGCCACTATCCTCAACTACAAAGGGATCGAGAGAACCCGTAGATTGCGGAACCCTACCATGACTTTCTTTTAAGAGAGAAACATGAAAAACAGGATGAATCTTTGAGTCAGATGGTAGTGCCAACTTATAAGCGACTTTACCAATGCGCTCCAATATTTTATAAGGACCAAAAAAACGTCGCGAAAGCTTTTGATTTTTCCTATCTTGAACCGACTTCTGCCGGTATTTCTGCAGCTTCAGATATACCCAAGACCCCACTTCAAATTCTTTTTCCAATCTCTTCTTGTTAGCTTGCGTCGTCATACGCTCACGGGCACGTGCAAGAGAAAGCTTTAAATCACCCAAAATCTGTTGATGGTCAACTAGAGACGATTCAATGGATGCATTATTGTTGGACCCTGATATATAATCATGAATTGCAGTTGCCTCACGACCATACAAAGCCTTGAAGGGTGTCATATTGATGGCAGAATGGTAGCTTGTATTATATGAAAATTCAGCAAGAAACAAGTACCGTTCCCATGTAGAAGGCTTATCAAACACAAATGCACGTAGATAATTCTCCAAACAACGATTAACGACTTCGGTTTGACCGTCCGTTTGAGGATGGTAGGCACTAGAGTGAAGAAGCTTGGTTCCCATTTGTTTAAAGAGCTCCTTCCAAAAACGACTAAGGAATGTCGGGTCACGATCAGACACAATGGTGTTTGGCAACCCATGAAGGCGGTAAATTTCTCTCATAAATATTGAAGCTAATGAGATGGCTGTATAGTAGTCGGCAAAGCAATGAAATGAGCCAATTTTGATAATCGATCCACCACTACCCAAATCGTAGTTTTGCCTTTCGAACATGGCAAGTTGGTAATAAAATCCATAGAAATATCTTGGCAAAGTTGCACGAAGATATTAAACACCTAAAAGAAGAACACACTCGAATTGTGTGGACTAATCATCCGATTCCTCTTGGAAAAGTTGATTCCATGAAGGCATCCACCTCTGCACAACCAGTTGAATATCAAAGTGACTTTGAGTCCAGAGTGGAAACTTTTGCAAAAGCATTGAAAGCACTAGAAGCAGACCACAAATCACATGTGATAGCTTTGTGGGGGATGGGCGGAGTTGGGAAGACCACAATGATGCAAAAGCTGAAAACGGCTGTGACAGAGAAGAGAATGTTTAGTCATATCGTTGAGGCGGTTATAGGAGAAAAGACGGACCCCTTTGCGATTCAGAATGCTGTAGCTGATTACCTCAGTATAGATCTAAAAGAGAAAACTATACCAGCAAGAGCTGATAAGCTACGTGAATGGTTTAAGAACTATTCTACTGAAGGAAGTAAGGAGAAGATCCTAGTGATACTTGATGACATATGGCAGTCGGTTGATTTGAAAGTCATTGGTTTAAGTCCTTTTCCAGATCAAGGTGTCGACTTTAAAGTCTTGTTGACATCACGAAGCAGAGAAGTTTGCATAAATATGGGAGTTGAAAGTAATTCAATTTTCAATGTGAAAGTCTTGTCAAATGCAGAAGCACATACTTTCTTCTGGCAATTTGTAAATGATTTGGATCCCGATCTTCGTAAGTTAGGAGATGATGTTGTAGGTAGATGCGGGGGTTTGCCCATTGCTATTAAGACCATCGCAAAAGCTCTTAAAGGTAAAAGCATGGCTATGTGGGAAGATACATGTACTCGGTTACAACACCATGACATGGGCAAAACCTTGAATGAAATTTTTGAAGTCAGCTACAACAATCTTGAAGACCAGGAGACTAAATCAGTTTTTTTGCTTTGTGGTTTATATCCCGAAGACTTTAATATTCCTACAGAGGAGTTGGTGAGATACAGATGGGGTTTGAAGCTGTTTAACGAACTGCGTACTATAAATCAGGCAAGAAACAGGGTGAATGCTTGTATTGAGCATCTTATTAATGCAAACCTGTTGATTGAAGATAATGGTGATGGGAGCATCAAGATGCATGATCTGGTGCGTGCTTTTGTTTTGAAAATGTATTCCAAAGCTGAGCATGGTAATATGTTAAGGTGGCCGACAAATGATACACCCGACTCTTGCCAAATAATTTCATTAGAATGCAACGACATGAAAGAGTTTCCAAGCGACTTCATATATCCAAACCTGTCATTTTTGAAGCTAACACATGCATACGAGTCGATAAGACTTCCTGAAAACTTCTATGGGTTAATGAAAAAGCTTCAGGTTATTATGTACAAAAAAATGCACTATCCATTGCTTCCCACATCATTAGAATACTCCACCAACCTTCGAACACTTTGTCTCCATGGGTGTTCATTTTCGTCCGATTGTCATTTTATTGGAGGTCTTTCAAATCTAGAAGTGCTCAGTTTTGAGGATTGTGGCATTGATGAGTTACCATCCATAATCGGAAATTTGAAAGAGCTCAAACTACTAGATCTGACAGGTTGTGTAAATCTACATATTGATGACGGCGTCTTAAAAAATCTGGTCAAACTTGAAGAGCTTTATATGAGGGTTGCTTGTGAAAAGGCCATTAGTTTAACTGATGCAAATTTCAATGAATTAGCTGAACGTTCAAAAAACCTTGCTGCTATAGAAATTGAGCTCTTTGAAAACAATGCATACCTGAAGAAAATGTCGTTCATTAATATTGAAAGATTCAAGATCTCCATAGGATGCTTTTTAGAAAGGAAAGATGAAAAGACTACATCATTCGAAAACACATTGATGTTGGTCTCCAATAAGGGTGAACTTTTGGAATCTAAAATCAATGAGTTGTTTAAGGAAACAGTTGTGCTTCATTTGGAAGTGCACGACATGAATGGTCTTGAAGATTTTGAATGCTGTTGGTTCCACAAGTTAAGAGTCCTTAACATTTCAAAGTGTCCACAGTTGAGGTACCTTTTCACACGTCATGTTGCAGAAACGTTGTTAAAGCTTGAACATCTTGAAGTCTTGTCATGTAATATAATGAAAACACTCATACATGATGAGGATAGTGGATCGGAACCCATCAAATTTCCGAATTTAAAGTTTTTAGCTTTGGGTGACTTACCAAAGCTAGCAGGTTTGTGCAATACAGGCAATATAATTCAGTTACCTCAGCTCATGGAGTTGCAACTTGATAGCCTTCCGGAATTCACAAGCATTTTTCCAGACGATAATTTGGCATCATCATCTATGTTGAGTGATACTTCCACGATGCAACCTTTCTTGAATGAAAAAGTAAGTATTTTGTGTACTAAACTTTTGTGCGTTAATTCTTTTGTGTGGTTGAAGCTATCGAAAGATGAACAAGTTGTTTGACTACTATTTTCCAGGTTGCTATTCCTAAATTGGAGACGTTGCGGATTTCTCGAATGAACAAGTTGAGCAAGATATGGTCGAGCGAAGTTACTCGTAGTGAAAATGTTAGTTTTTCCATGTTGAAAACGATTAAGGTTGAAAAATGTGATAGGCTGGTGAATGTGTTTCCAAGAAACCCAATGCCATTGCTACATCATCTAAAAGAGCTTTCAGTAGAAAGATGTGATTCCATTGAAACAATATTCAAAATTGACATGGGATGTGTTCCTGAAATTACTAGGGAATTCATCAGTAGCAGCCTGGTAAGCATTGTCGTACGCGATTCACAAAGTCTAAGACACGTGTGGAGTCTGGAGAATGTTAATCACCACATCCATGGATTTGAAGCTGTAGAAAGTATAGAAATATCTGGTTGTGTCAATTTTAGAAATGTATTCACGCCTATCACCGTCGACTTCAATTTGAAAGCGCTTCAAAATATTGATATTGATTATGGCAAGATATCATCAGTTGAGAGTAACCCAGATCAACAGGTATGTGGTGTCTTTCCATTTTCAATAAAACAAATCTATATAAATTTGTAAACAATAAAAGTATATATTTTAAAAGTTTAAAAATTGATATTACGTTTGTTGTTGGAATTATGTGCAGAATAACGCTAAAAGCAGGGATATTGCACTTTCAAATCATGTCAGACATACATTCAATGAACTTCGTACACTTACTTTGAAACACGGTGAAGAAACACAAGTGGTGTTTGACATAGAGAGTGCAAGTCGTGGAGAATTGTCGACTTCTCAAAACAATCATGATCAACTACTTACCTCCCTTGAGGTTTTAGATTTGATTCATGTGTGGAAGTACGATTGGAACCAATTCTTCATTATTCAACAACCAAAATCCCTATGCCACAACCTCACTGAAATAACCTTAAATAATTGTGGAAACATGAAGTGTTTGTTTTCACCCCTCATGTTTAAATTGCTCTCCAACTTAAAGCATGTGGATATAAAGAATTGTGAAGTTATGGAAGAAATTGTTTCTAGCAGAGACGATGAAGATGAAGAAGCGAACATAGCTACTTCCACCCACACAAATGTTACATTTTTTCCAATACTTGAGATGCTCAACCTCAACCAACTACCGAGTTTACAACATATTAGTGGGGGTGGCGCTAATCAATTGCAGGTATACTTTTTTCTAAAGTCTTAAAATAAATCCTAAAAGAAGCCCAATTAAAATATATAACCCAACTAAATTGGAACGATAAATAAATTTAGCCCAACAAATTGGATATATGTTAAATTTACAAACTAATTAATTCCCCACAGCCCACAGGCCACGCCTCTTTCTAATCTCAAAAGTCTTTAAAGGTTGCAATTTTTTAAATTTTCTTTCAAATTTAAATTATAACTTTATTATAACTCTATATGCATCGTTTAACCTTCACTTTTAAAACTTTATTCAGTTTCATATTTTAAACATATTACATGAACTTATGGGTTTATGAGTTATTACTTGTTACAAATCGAATATTGTCAGCCCTTGGTTTAGTCGAAGGTTTAAGAGGATAAAAACATTAACTCCGGCTAAAGTTAAGTGCTTTTATAGTTTTATTTACCAATTTGATAAGAAGTTAATGATTGAAACAATGATGGTTTCAATATTAGGTGATTAAATCATTTAAGATAAAAATTAAATGGTTAAGTGATTATTGTTTTAAAGTTTAAGATTACATCATTCCAAAAAAAAAAAAGTTAAGTGGTCAAAACAATTATTGCATCAAAGTTAAGTGATTAACACGTTAATTATCTATACTCCTTATTAAAGATTATACATCCCCCTCAAAATGGAAAGTGTTACCAAAATATCACATGCAAAATTACTAAAATGTCCTTAATAAACATCCCACTATGGAAGAGTTTTTATAAATTATCAATTTGCCTTTAATGAATTAATTTACATCTTAACCCCTTATCTAGCTAATTTACATTATAAGTCCTTATCTTATAAAATATTTCTATTATCTTAACATCACTTAGAAAACTCGACACCAATTGTCGATGTCATCACTACACGTCACCAATACCACTATCCCGCCGTCGCCGTTACCGTCG
>JANDBE010000028.1:2684380-2703773 GCA_024320915.1 Erigeron philadelphicus
GTTTGTTGCCGCCCCTCCCTCATTCATGTTATTTTTCTTCTAACTATTATTATTATCATTTGTTTATAATGCTAACGATACGATTAAATCCCATGTGGTTACATATATATCGAATTATGGCAACAAAACGAATATAAAGCTAACCTAAATGTGCTAGTTGTTCACGAGATGATCCCAGCCCATTAAGTTATGGGCCGTGAAATGCAGACCCAATTTTACTAATTTGATGACGTACTGCTGGACCGAGCCCCCCTCTCCCAGAACACCCAACTCCCATATTTGATTATTCACTAGATGGCTTTTTCTTTCTTCTATCATATAGTTTTTGTAACACTAATAAATATAATGATAAACAACAAAATATTTAAGCATGAAACTTAATATATAAGGTAAACTATTAACCATTTAGTCGATGACATAATAATGTCTTTTGTTAATATTCTACAACTAGAATACATAACGACTTGATGGAAACAAACGTTAACCAACGACATTATTAGTGGTTAATCTATAAAGTTTGGGATGTTATAAAAGATAGTTTGATTCTAACTACTGATAACAACAATGATTACCATAATTATAGTCTCATTACAATTACTAATAACAACAATATTTTAGTTTGATTACAATTAATAATGTAAAATAAAATATTGATATAAATATTAATTCGTATTAATCCAACTATTGTAACTTCTTTAACTTTTAGCTATATTTTATTATTAGATAGACATTATGCAATAAAATATTAGTTATTTATAAATTGGGTTAAATGTGTAAATTGGTGATGGAAAACCAAAAAGTGTAAATTAATTTAGACATGTGTTGATTTAATTAATTTTGAAAAATTGAAGGTTATGATTGGTTAATTAAGGTTAGGTCAGTTACCTTTTAGTATATATAAAGATTAGTTAATTTGCCAGTTCTTTATCTCTAACTTTTGTTAATTTGTTGATTGATGATTGATATGTTCGAATAATGCAATTTGCTAATAACATACTTACAGGAAGCTTAAAAATAAGCAGGCTTCTGGTGGGTCAAAGAAAGGTAGCAATGATAAAGCATCTGTTCATAACAAACCAACAAGTGTCCGGATCTTTGTGAACGAAAAGTATGAAGGCTGGAAAAGGGAATGCTTAGAAATTTTAAAAAATAAGTTTGATAGCCAAAACTGCAGTTTTGCATCTGATCAAGAGATATTACAAGCATTGCAGCAAACTGCAGTTGGCAAGGAAAAAAACTTCAAGAAGCAATGCATGCCCTTCTTGAGGTTTAAGAAGGATGAGGTCATGACACTTGGCGTTCAAGCATTGGAACTAAGTCTGCCATTTAGTGAGATCGAGGTTCTTTGGAAGAATTCAGAGTTGATAAAGAGGTTAATAGAGCTTGAAAGTGTGGAAATATTGTCTTTTACCAAGGATGCTTCTTTGTTAAAGCAAGCTCCACCATCACCGGGATCTCCTACCTTCATCTTTTTTAACGGAGGATGGTATGTCATATCTGTTGCTCTTTTATATTGGCAAAGTTGGGTGATTGAGTAACCAGTCAAATGGGTTCATGTTTTTTTTTTATTTGATTTTATAAAGCAAATGGGTTCTGCTTTTGTGTCAGTTCTTTTTAAGACCCAAATCAGCCACTTTCGTTGTATCGGCTCATCATATCATGAATGTGTTTGTTCTTTTTCTTTCTTTTATCTGTTTAGCTTGATAAACTTCGATTCTTATCTATGTTTTTGTTTCAGATACCGTTTGGAGACTCAAATTACAGAAGGTCAGAGTACTGGAACATTTTTTGGTAGTTTGGTTGCCACTGGCGACTAATTTAATAGAAAACATATCAATGTTTGTCCATCTTACTGTGATTTATAATTTTCTTTGATCACTGCATTGCGATGTTTATTATGTATTGGGCCACCATGTTTTCATTTTAAATCTGCTTAACAGATTTGATGCTAAAGTTAAATTGTTCTGATTGAGTTTTATTAGAAGTAGTAATTTCTTTAATTCTTCTGTTTGTTTTTGTCTTCATTACTCCCCTTGCCATATCATACTACATGTAAGTATGTAACATTCATTACTGGCTTGAATCCAGATTGACTTATTACTAATTTTTGGTCCACAAGCTTTCTATGTTGTACTTTTACCCACCAAAGCATTAATATTTGACTGATAATTGGACAATTAGACTTATGTGTCAAAGCGAGCATTGTATTTTTATATTTCGTGAAAGAAATGGAGTAGTAAAGAGAGATTTCAAGTCTCTAGTTATGTCAATTTGCTGTTTGTTTATATATTGGTTAGGTTAGTGTTTGATTCTAATTTCAATGTACCTTTGGCTGGCAACTTGGCATCTTTCATCCTTAATGTGTACTTTAGTGGATCTTTTGATACCTATTTGGTATAATTATCTAGCCAAAAGGTTGATTTGTCAGGCATCCTTGACACGGAGCTCCTTTGGAGCTCACACGACCCTTCCCTATTGACCAATGCTCAGTTCTCCGACAGAAAAAAGTGTTGGTCAAATTTTATTGACTCTGACTTGCAGTGATCATTTATCAAAAAATAACTTCGGTTATCAAATGATTGATCAGCTAGTGAAGTTGTCCATGCGGGCTAGGTTTGACTTGCATCTAGCAAAACTTCCCCCTTCATATATATATATATATATATATACATATATATAGAAATAGAGAATAAAAGAAAAAGAAAAGAAAGAAGAAAATAGAAAAATAAATTGAAGTTAGACTGGACTGGGAACTCAACAGTGACATCTTCTATCACTGTATGATACATGGTTATATCTAGAGTGCACTTACTTGAATCATCCTGTAAGCATGCATTAAATAGATTATAGATCAATGTTTTGCTAGAATTAATGCTTTAACACTGAAGCTACGAGTAATGTGATAATCATAAATCTAATTTTACCATTCTGCCCAAATTCACAATATTATTCTACAGGTAGCAAAATGGGTGGGTTGGGTAATTGGTCAAAAAAGGTTCAGTCCGCTGATCCAATATTCTTTAAACAAGTTTTACCTTCATAGAAGCCATTAATTTATTAGATAGGATTGCGGAAGTTATGTTGTTTCGATAATAACCCACTTTGTTTTGGATTCTAATTTAGGAGGTAATGCACTGAAAGTACACTTCTGATGACTCTTGACCTGTTTCATCCATGACTTCTTTTTAGCTAACCTCTTGTCCTTTTTTTTTTTTCTTTTGACCTTATTGCTTCCTTTATTCGTATCTTTTACTTTATTCATCTGCTGCTTATGGCATTACTTGAGCTTGGGTAAACAAGATCATGTTATTTAATTGGCCAATATGTTTGAGTGTCTCCACTTCATCCGTTTTATCTTATAATTACGTTTTATCATAGTGGTATCCTCTTTCTGATACTTGATACATATTTCACATACATTTAGACGTTATTATACATAACTGTGATAGAAGCAGTCAGATCTCTTTTAGTTGTAGTTGAGTCTATCAATAATGTTTTATACGCTTACATGGTGGTGCTTAATAGGAGCTGAAGCTAATTTCAGACTTCACATCTGAAACTAGTCTTCAACTGATGATGATATGATGATGCGGTCAATGACTTCTTGCTTTGTTTGCTTATATTTATAGACATCCTGTTTGAAGCATCAATTTTGTTGTGGCTTCTATAACTTGTTCACAACTGTTATTGGGAAAGGTGGACATTGTTGACACTGTCTTTCCACAGCAACTAAATAGCAACATTTCTGATTAAGGGTTCAAGGAGTTTTTAACTGAAGTTAACTGGCTTTCTCGCTATAAACACCAAATCTAATCTCACTTCTTGGTTTTTTTTTCCGAACATTCAGTCGGTACACGACATCAGGGAAACCTCACCGTATAATGGTCCTGGTTTTTGTGGAAGGAAATCAAAAAATCCTAAATTATGAACATGCGGTGTGTGGAAGCCTCGGAAAGTATCTTAGTAGTGACGATAAACCACATCGCCTCTACCCATGTACCCAATGGATCAGTATATGCATTGATGCAGCCCACAGTTTGGATTTTCTCAATGATCATGTTGGGAAATTTCATAGAATAATCCACAGGGATATCAAGAGTGCAAATTGGCCCAACGTAGCTATGAGATAGGAAGATTAAATGAGATTAATTGATATTGAACTGAAGGATCAAATCGGCTCAACTTGACTCAATATAATTGCTGATATTGCTTATCAATGTATACAGGATGATCCGCATAATTGGCCGTCAATGGGTTTTGGTTATAGAGTAAGTTGAGGAAGCCAGGGAAGCACAAGTTTATACTAAGAGCTTTTCTATATTGATTATGTGTTATTTTAACTGTTAATCAAAATTTATAAATAAAAAAAGGGCTTATTTTAACTAGAATGAACTGTGTTAAGCATTTTGTTGTGAAAGAGAATAAATCTGTCCATATAAAATATATCAATTTATTTATATTTCTAAACATACACAAAATGTTAGATTGTTCAATCACATAACATTATTGACAACCATCATTGCTGAAGCTAATGCTCGACAAGACGACAAGCCCCAAGGGACATCAGGTTCTGCTTCTGATGATTTTTCAAATGTTTGACACCAATGTGACACGGTGGAACGTCTTGCAGTTTAACACGGGCTTCACATAACCTTTCATCATCCAATGGGGAGCAAGTTCAAATTCTGAACTTGTCATCAAAGTGGATGAATCGTGTTCAAGAACCAAAAGGTGGTGAAATTTTTTGGGTTGTCCCAAGGCCTACAATTTAGAGACCATGAGCTTATTAAAGAAATGCTTAGACACTCCCAGAGGCTTTAAGCCTACTTGCCCTGGTAGAACTGATAGGACTAGGACTCATTATTCCAGATTGTGTAGGACCCTAGCTATGAAGGTTTTTAAGGACCCCGTTTTGGCAGACTTAGACGTCAAGTCATGAAAGAATTTCGCTACAACTTATAATGCGATTTAACGACTACAAAAGTATGAACAGCAAATTTCACAAAAGTAAAAGCACCTAATCAATTGTCTATAGGGCCGTTATGACCATCAATCTTCTAGATGATCATGGAACGTGGCCCAATTACTCTCACGTATAATTCAAAACCATGTAAATAATCATGGTGGTCTTTGTCCAGTAAATAATCGACCCTGCACCTACAAGAATTGGTTTTGAACACTAAATAATCCATTCAAGAATTGCAGTTCAACTCTACTTTACAAGGATTCTATAGACCAATTTGGCTGGTTAGAGGCCACATCAACTGGTGAGATCCGCAAAGCCTTTTTATGGAATTTAAGAAGGCTTGTCCGGTGGCCAATACTTATATATGTAATTCCTGCTGCATTAATTTTTTCATACAAGCGAGTCTGCAAACATGAGCATGTATCGTGTTAGTGACAATAGTAACAAAAATTTGATACCGCCTAATCCATTCAGGAATTGCAGTATAACTCATTGAACAGTTCAGTATGTATTATTGCAATTTTGAATGAATAGTCGGTAAAAAAAAACCTCTAAATAATGGGACATCTTTGTGACTTTGCCTAACTGTGATAGTGGCTAAACATAAAAGTAACTGGACATATTTCTTCATCAATTTGCTGGGTATATGTGCATTTTGTGGAAAAATCAATCGAGTAAAAATCTTATAATTTATTGAAATAATATACAAGTGGCATCTTCCAAGTCTGTAATGAAGCTAGTACAGTTCAATGCAATTTTGATCCATCTACCTATGAATAGGGCAATTCAGGTTCTATTTATCTGCAATGGGCATAAAAAAATACTAGCTAAAAACAAAACTTTCCTAAGGGGCCACATGGGCAAAATTTTGCCAAAATGTAGTTTTGATGCATATAACCTCCTAAATCATCTTATTCAAGAAAAATAGATTATTATTCAAATAATACATTTCAAGAATCATACTTGATACTAACTACTTATATAAGAAGGTACCAATAATGAGTAAAAAAGTGTCCGGGTCAACCGAAGTTTTGCCCCATATTAGAAGATGAAAATTTTGGCACAAACCCATGTCAGCTAGTTACCCAACCTGCCCAGACCCCAATGATGGTATCTGTAATATTGTTAAAGAAGTACCTCATTGGCTTCATCTAGAGCACTTGTTGATTCATCCAAAAGAACCAGGTCTGGTCGAGAGAGCAACAAGCGTGCAAACGCAAGCCGTTGCTGCTCACCAAGGGAGAGAACACTCGACCATTCATTGATTGTATCTAGACCACTGAAACGTGACAACAAAAAACCAAGATGCACATCTTCTAAAGCTTGGATCAAATCATCTGTAGTAGGCTGCTGAGGTTGTGCACTAACATTTTCAAGGGAAACCACTGAATCTGTATAATAGTATCGATTAACAATCACAAATTTATACAGTCATATTTATTAAGACCAAAGTGGCAAAGTCACTTCAAAACATACGCCAACTTCTAAAAGCATACCAGTAAGTTTGGAGTCATGTGGAGTAGAATCTGAAACATCAGGCCATGTGGGATAAAGCAGCTGTTGCCGAAGGGTTCCTAAAACCATATACGGCCTTTGGGGAAGGAAAAATACACCTTTAAAATCCCGGTATTTTGATATTTTATCGCCGACCTTACTTTCATCCACTGTGAATTCTTCATTATGAGCCACATCTGGTGCATATTTAGCATAGAATGTGATCTTTCCACTACCAGTACGCCAAAGACCAGCAATGGCTCTTAACAAAGATGTTTTCCCACTCCCACTTGGTCCAGTAATCTGCCATTGAATTATATCGTCAACAAAAAGTCCATAAATATAATAGATAGTCAATATAGAGTCCTAACCAGCAAATGCTCATTGTTGCAGACTTCCAGTGACAAATCCCTAATGAGCAGGGCTTTATTTGTGGGAGTCTGTACGGTCAATTTCTCAATCTCCAACAGATTTTGGATCTCTAAAACTTTCATGGGCTTGGGCGAGTCCTTCACACTGCAATATGTTAGTTGAATCTCATCTGAAGCTTCCACGGGACCATTAGAACTGGTGCTGTCCAAGACATCATCAAATTCCCCTGCATGATTGATTATATCACACTAGAGCTAGCTTTCCTAAGTAGACTTAGAAGATTTAAGATTTAAATGAAGTGATATAAGCTAAGATGTACCTAATCGATCAATGACTGCTGAAAAGGCACTGATAGCCTGAAATTGATATACAATAAGGGAAAAATCTCCAAGAATATGATTAAAAGCGGACACAGACTGATTTATAACACCAAATTCAATCTTCCCAGAAAAGTACATGGGTGCAACAACTGCAGCAGGAAGAATCTGAATCAAGTAGCGATAACCGCTGGTGAAAAACTCGAGGTTTCTTGAAGATATCAACAATTGCTGCGAATTGAACATAAAATGAAGTATTAAATAAGGTCAACTTTAAGACAAATGTGTTGGCGTAAGGATATTATCTCCATACATCATTATCGTTTTGTATCTAAAATAAAGATGTGTTGTAATGATCCAAATTGCAATTCCATGCAACCTAATATTAAAAGTGTAAGTACAACAATGTAAGTGTACTAACAGGATTTCATACAGTTAAATTCCCAAAAGCACTACTGAACCGCTGCAAAAGAAGTTTGATTTCATTTTCCTCGCCACCATAAAACGCAATTGACTCGGCATTTTCTCGAACACGTACAAGCCCATAACGAAAATCTGCTTCCATTTTCTCTTGCATAAAATTTAGGTTGACCAGGCCCTAGAAATAGCATGAAATAAAGCGACTAGTTAAAACAATAAATTGCATCCATTGAATTTGCAACCTCAAATTTCAAAAAAGATGGAAATCTCACCTTGCCAAGGAAAATGCTGATGGCTGTTCCACCAAGGGAATATACTATAAGAATAACAAATAGAGGTGGATATATGCCAAACAATATGTTGCTGAAAGATATCAAGTCCACCATGGCATTAAAGAGTGTCAAAGAGAATGAAAGTGATGTTCCCGTAAAAGAACTCAAATCATCAACAATTCGTTGATCGGGGTTATCAATAATGGATTGAGACTGTATCTGGTAAAACGTTTGATTCTTGAGATAACGCTCCATGTAATACTTTGTCATCCAAGATCTCCACCTCAAAGCAAGAGTTTCTCTTGCATAATCTCTAAACACGAAGATCTACCAAAAAAAAAGCAGGATGAGCAGGACTAGCAGCTAACCTATATCTTACAAGGATATTTGATATTAAACAAATTTGTTTGACCATATATGCAGCAATTCCACTACCAAAAAAAAGTAGCACCGTATTGGTAGCAACAGTGGAATTTTTTTCAAGAAGACAGGTGAGCAATACCTAAAAGAATGCAGCAATGTGCTCACCGGAATTCCACCAGCAAAAGCAGCAAGGTAGTACGTTAGTTGTGTGGTAAACTGTTCTTGATCTTTATCTAGCACAATTTACGTAAACATTGAATTAGGATACTCAGATAATGGCAAAAGAACACCGAATGAGATAAGTCAGAATCAGCAGTGTGTGTGGGTGTGGTGTATGTGAATATAGATTCCAATCCTTACTAGCAAGTGCATTATAGAAATCACGACCCAGAAAATTGAACCCGACACTAATTCCAGTAGTTCCTAAAGTTAGAGCAAACACTGATGCCAATTGTATCCTTGCTTGAACTTTATCATCTGAAAACCAATACGGTGCAGCCACTTTATAGAATCTCCTGAACAGCGTTGGCAGATCAGGCCCCTTTCTCGGCACATTCTGATATTAGATAAAATAATATAAACATATAAGTATCAAATCAAATCCAGTTAACAAAGTATAAACATGATTCACACAATTTTCAATATACAAATAGCTGTATACAATAGACATACATACAGAGTCGGCATCAAATAAAAACCAAGTATCTGGTAAAAACCGCAAGAGCTACTCGCATTTCTAATTTTAAACATCCAAGTCAAAAAAATCACAAGTTCGGTATTTATTAACCTTACACGAACTGATACAGCTTCAAGTCATCATCCATTGCAGAATGTCAAGAATTTCCCACGTTTACAACAGATAATCATGAATGTATTAAGTTAACGCTTCGGAACTTCATCTCCAGTGGTTATACAAATTTTGTAAATGGTACCTATTCATCGACGTGCATTCCTCAAATTCATGTGTACTTAGTAATTGTTACCAAATATCAAAATCCGTATTTGAACCCTCCCACGTTAACACATACATAAGCTCAAGACGATAACTAGTCAGTTACATGTTGAATCACATTTGAATGATTAGATCAACTCTGTTCACATGTGAACAGATAAAATAAGCACATACTTTTACTTAATTATTTACTTTATTTGTTCTCATCCGACGTCCATCACTTTTCGCCTGCGATTGGACTTACGACACATAAATTAACACGTAGTTTAATCTATAGTTGTCTCATTTTCAACTTTTTTAAGAGATTCTGGTATCAACAATACTAGCGCTTTTCGATATGCATCTGTCTACACGCTATGTCTAGATACACAATTCCTACAATTATTAATCGCACTATATTCACTGTGCATCTGTTTACACGATGCGTCTAAATACACACAAAAAAATCGGCATATGTATGTGTGTGTGTGTGTATACATATATACATTAATACATACATACAGATAGAACGATAGATAATACCTCATCTGGTTTGGTTGGAGTAACAGGCGGATCAGCCGGAGATGTGACGGAAGACGACGACTGCGACGAAAGAGGTTTAAATTTAATATTTTTGCGTCGTTTCATTTGGAGAGATTTAGAGGATTTGGAAATGCTACTGCTGCTGAAGCTATTATTGTTATTGTTGTTAGAATAATTATTATAACATCCTATTGATGTTGTTGTTAAGTGGTTGTAAGTGACGAAAACAGTAGCATTCATATTTTTTCCGTTTCAGGATTTGCGTGTTTGTGTGTGTGTGGTTGGTTGAAATTATATATTCACATTCACAAGTTATCCATATAATATTAACAATAATAATAAGAAACAAACGGTTCCTTCATGCGCCACATCTCTTTTCTAAAAATCGATACAATATCTAATCCCGTCAAAACATAAACGAGGTGAAGAAAAGCAAACAGTTATACCTCTACTTGAGAGCAAAAAGGACGAGCACTAAAAAAAAAACATATTAAATTTATCAAAAAAGGTTTTCATCTTATTTGGGTCAAAACGTCAATTTTGTACCAGTATCTACCACTTGTAAAGAAACCAAGTTCGTAGCGGTTTAAGATTGTCTATCGATTTTGAACCATACATCACCAAACATGCTTTAAAAATGTCCACTATAATTTAAAGTTTGTTTAATAGTGCACAACTAAATATCGGTGATGTACAACCAGAAACTTTTGAATCTCCTTTTTCCGATTTCAGTGAGCTCCATTTATTTTTTGCATTGTTTGGATTTCATTCATTTAAAACCTGGTTGTAAGTTTTAGACTATATGATACAGTTATTAATTATTATCAGATAACTTATGTTAGAAGAAGGGTGAAATATAGGAGAATATATACGAGTAGTAATTTATGGAATTCAGACACGGCAAGAAACCCTGTCTCTAGTCTTGCTGTTGCACATTTATCAGTTGTATGATAAGGGGACCGGGGACATTATGTAATCAGTGCCAACGGTTATGATTACAACGAACCCAATACAGATGAAGTATATCAAATCATACCAACTTAAAAGACAACCGTGGAAATGATGAAATGATTATATCAAACAAATGATGCTACATATAACTAAAAACATCCAAGACCAAATTTTCTCCAGAACCCGTTCTTAAGAACAGGGTAGTACCAAAGCAAAGCTACCTTGCTTAATCGGTTTCTTTCCCCTATTGACCATCTTTGACTTCTTCACTGCCAGCAGCGGTTGTAGATGTTGCTTGTGCTGTTGTGGTAGCCATGACCTCTCCAGGGGGTGGGTGGTCAAACTTGCATGTTGGACCATACTTGCAAGCACCGGTCTTCATGTAGTATGGACAATTTACAGCGCCCTGTCCAAGTGTACATAACAAAAGTTCAACGAGATGCATCAAATGCATTAAGAAAACTGGGAAGAGATATAAAAATGATGAAATATCTAAAAGCCGTTCAAGTTCATAACTGTTCATGTAGCCATGGATCGCAGAATGTCTAAATAATAGTAAAACTAAAGAGGTTATGGGTCAGATACCCACAATGAATTTTTAATGATTCGTAAAACACTCTTCAAAAATTTAGATTATTATTGTAGCAATATTATTTTTGTAAAACAATAAATTTACTAAATTAAAAGTCAATACAAAAAGGAGAAAACAGTGGTCAAGGATCAAGGTGTCCAACTATAATCTCTACTTAAGTTCATCTCATCAAGCTAAGAATATGGCGGGGTTTTCTTTTCCTGTAATATCCATTGGTCATGATCGACAAAATGAAGCATATAATGGTTTTTATTTTATTTTTTTATCGAAAATACTTTTTTGAATCAATATTCGAACTTTTAGAGCTAAGCTAGAGCCATCTAGAATCATCAAGTGGAGCTGGAGCCTACGTTATTAAGGTTCGTCAAGACTCAAGCTATCAAGTCAAAGATGCGCTTAGGTTAAAGAAATTAATCTGAGAGCTCAAATCAACTCTTTTGTAGCTGAAGAGTGAAAAATAACATTAGCTTATACCTCTACACTTTAGGCATGTCAAGAAAAGCAGACATCTGCGGCCTAAAACTACACGAGTGGATAAATTTATATTTGTGCAGATCAACCTGGTAGGAGTAATTTAGCAAAGAATGTTCATAACTACTCATGTGTCCACCTCTTTGGTCTAGTTGCCAGTCAGTTGGTGGTCGGATTACTTATCTACTGAGATTAATGTCACAATAAGTGAAGTAATAGCCATACTCCAGTGGTTTTTGTACCATTCCCTTATTGGTATTGTGTATATATAGTTGACAGAATTTTCTTTTGCTCAAACACATTTGATAGTGTCTTAGGGTCTCCATGGCATTGATATGAACTAATCTTCGCAAAAAGTAGAAAGGGATATTGGAGGTCCGGCTCGAATCTTGACAGGGCGAACACCCAAAGATGGCATAGTGACATTTACTATGCAACTGTCTTTGTGCGTGTTTGCACTTTGCAGCCCTGGCGGATTCCTCATCTTCTTTTGTTTCAAACCCCCAGATTCTATATATGAGCCCAGCCCTTCTTAAATTATTCAAGACATATATGGGTTTTTTAACTTTTCTTCTTTTCTTTATTTTATCTGTTATCTATATTTGATAAAATGTATTATTCGATTAATTATTACTGATGTAGCAGTTTAAAACTGGGTTTACAATGTGAAAGGTTGGAAATTCTTGTAATGCAAACCAAAACCATGGGATAAATAATTCAGATTAGAGCATACCTCTCTTCTTGGAAGACCGGCAAGAGTAAGCTTGACATTGTTCTGTTGAGATTCTTGTGCTTGTGCTGACAGTAAAGGCGCTGTCCTGTCAAGGGGGTGATGAAATTTGCATCTCTCCCCAAACATGCACTCCCCAGTTTTCATATAATGCTGTAAAAGAAAGAAAGTAAAAACACAAAATCCAAAACGAAAACAAAAACACATTAGCTATGAAGATCTCAATTATTGTTTGATTGTCTTAGAACAAATGATTAGATCTGACACGTGTTGTTAACATGCCAGATGAACTATACAAATACTCACATCACATTCCGTCTGGCCAGGTCGTTGAGGGTAGAGAGTTGGAGCCAAACCAAGCTGCAATGGAAAAAGTACAAATTACAGATCAGCAGTTAGCAAGGATAAGGGTAAACGAGAAAGTAATAATACCATCTGAATATCTCCCTTCAAGAAAAAACAAAAGGACACAAAGCAACCAAATTGTACAAGTAATTATTGGTCAAAACAAAGTGTGAAGATTTTAGGGGAATAGCCATGAGTCACAAGATCATCTAAAGAGGCTATCTATCACCCACACAATATTAGAAGGGAAGGTTTGATATTTGGTCGAAAAAGGTAAACATAAATACAAGTTTAAACAGGTAGGGTCGCTTGGGCTGGCCCGTAAACACTTATTTGTCCACTTTGCATGAACCTTATACATATTTAGTTTATCAACCTAAATTTAAAGAGCAGGTTGATTACAATCTAGTTTAAGATGTTTTAAGCATATAAAAGAAAACCTTGATGACTTTCAACCCATTTCCATTATACCAGTGTTTTGAGATTCTACACATGATTGAAAATGGCCTTCACAAAATGTTGTTTGACTGATTGGTTAATCACCCAATGTCAATTAGTAACGTCTTGTCCACATATAGCAATTATTTTACATGAATCAACCACGCCAATAGTCATCGAGGCCCTACTTCATGCTACCAGTTGTATTTGTATTCAGTGGCATAGTTTTATGTATCAAATACAAATAAACCCGTAGTGACTTTAAAAAAACTCATAAATGACTTTTTTGACAATAACTACTGTGAACACCAATATGTTATTTAAAACATGCTTATAATCTTCTACTTTACCGTTGTTTGAGCAATCCGTGGATCAACAGTTTGCAGTACAGAGGCAGCTGGGGTAGCATAAGCATAGTTCCATTGAGCAACCGGATTAGATACAATGGCACTAGACGGATCGAATGCTGCATGGAGTAGTAGAAACCAATCATCAAGAATGCACAATTGCACAGTGAAGAAACTTCACTGAAAAGAGACTATGACATAGCCAACAAGAACAAAAATATTAACTTTTCTCATGACCTACCATATCTCTCTGGATGATTATAGCGACAAGTGGCCCCATACTTGCAGCTGAAACATGAAAAGTAAGACTCAAATCAGGAAAGTGATAAGCAGTTTATCATTCTTGTATCTAATCAGAAAAGATGATGTGCAGAAACTTTAATGAACTTGTCAGAGTTCTAACCTGCCGGTTTTCAGGTAGAATGGGCAGTCTGCTTCTCCCTGTTTTATAAATCAGCAAAAAAAGGGAACAACAAACAAGTAAAATGTAAGAATAGGTGATTGGAAGGCATGCATACACAAGAACACATTAACAGCTTGAGGATTCATGAAACATTCATCAGTCAGCCACCACCCAAAAAGAAGAATTATAACTTCAATAACATTATTATAAATTGCTACCAAGCTTATTACCAGTCTAATTGGTAGGCCCTTTGAGTTATGCATCGACGCAGGGGTAAAAACGGGCACTGAAGGTGTCAGGTTTCCATTCGTCCCGCCAGTGGTAGCATGCCCACCATGACCATTTTCCGCACCGGCAGTTGGTATTGAGATGTCCTTCGGGTGATGGAATTTGCAGGTTGCACCAAATTTACATATGCCAGTCTTCATGTAGAACTGCTTACATATTGACATGTCTGGCATGTTAAATGCATTAATAAACTAAATGGCTAATAAAAGTAAAAGTGCAGCACTCGTACCACACATGGGGGCTCAGATGGTCTCTCTGGTAAAGAGCCATCATTGTTTTCGGCAGACTGCAAATGCATTAACCAGCAACTTATTAGTTCGAACAAGAATGCAGATCAAACCAGTATATCACAGTGCAAATAGATACATCGAAAAAACAACCTTATCTTTTGGGTGATTGAATCTGCACCTGGGACCAAACTTGCACGTTTGGGTCTTCAAAAAGTACTGCATAAAAAAACAATTTACTTGCAGTGGAACATTCATTTGTGAGTCACCACAAATATCTATATAATATATATATATATGATAAAATCAGTTTATAAATTAAATACAAAGATAATAATTGATCATAAATTTTTTATCTGGAATATTTCATAACAAAGCTTTTTGCATTGTCAAAACTGTTACAAAAGAATAACTTTTTTTAGTTTATAGTAAATAATAGCCCCTTGTGGTCCTTAAATGTGTCGCTTTCTTGATAGGGCATTATTAATTTATTAGGGACACTGAATTTCAGACACTACACCTCCACACAGCATTGTCAATTGAACCAAGCATGGACAAGTGAATAAATATATATATTTTCATCCTAATTCCAATAAAGCAAATACAATGATGCTGAACCGGTAACGTAAAGCAACAGTTAAACTAACAAGAAAACGCATACCGGGCAATCTTGGGCTCCAGGCCTCTCTGGAAGAGATTCGATAGGAACACCTACTGGGACCTGCCATATAAAGCTAAAAATCATAAAAAACTTGCAAATAAGAAAAGTAAACAAACAGCACATGCCAAATACAAGTCAAAAATAAAATCTTCAACTAAAAAACAATTAATGAAAGTTACATAAACAAGGAGGGGAAAAAAAGTTAGGGCCAGTCAAGAAATTATTGACAAAAGAAAAGATGTTTACTCCACAAGATGTATCATATCATTTACCCTGACATAACTAGCACTACCCACATAACAAAGCCCTATCTTTCCTCCTTATGAAGAACAGTGCCCAAAAAATCACTTTCATTATTAAGCATCATTTCGATTGACACCACCAAATTTACCATTGTATTCAATAGATTTTTTGAAATAATAGGGTAAATATCTAGAGATCTATGGAACAAGGGGAGAAAATCATTTTGTCAATCATGTCATATGCCAAGACCAACCAAATCTGTTGATAATTTTCATTTCTCGTCCATCAAAAGCTTTCCTATGCTAATTAAAGCTTTCCAGTATGCCAATACTTGACTTCTATAAAGAACCCATTAGAAAAATCTCCTGTTTAAAAAGGGATTAGTGCATGGAAGTGTATTAAACTTTGCTCGGTTTGCTATTGTGTGTATCCAACTTTAAAAACCTCTATTGTATGTATAAAACTCTTAATTTATCATATTAAAGTATCCAACTTGCAACCTCTATTGTCTGTATTAAACTCTATTGTTTGTTTTGTTATTGTAAGTACTTCCAATAGAGGTTTAAGTTAGACACACATAATAGCGAAACAAGTAAAGTTTATTATTCTCTCATGCACTAAGAACATTATGCAAGAACTTCACACTAAATGAGAAAAAGAAAAAGACACCAGGTTATATATTTAAAAGATCGCTTAGAAGTCCACATTCTAATAATATTATAAAACTCTCTAATGGGTATTAGAGACCAACAGGTGTTTAACAGCTTATTGTACTTTCTTTCTTCCTGCTGAACCAGGTAACGTAAAGCAACTAAAGCGATTCACAATATATAAATTTATATATAAACTCAAACACCTATTTATAAAATATAGATATATAGATAGAATTATCATAATCCATGACATAGCAAAGTTAGTTTACTTTTTAGTATAGATTCTAAATGGCTATAACAATTTAAAAAAGATACCGTGCTGGAGCATAAATGATAAATTTTACAAGTAGGACTGATCACCAGACACTAATCACAGATTTACAACGCAAGCTTGAAAATCAGGAGGTTCGGATAAAGATCAAGAACAAACAAAAAAAAAAACTGATGATCAGAAAACCTTTAGAAATCCTAACTCAGAACTGACAAACCATAAACTAAAATTTTCCCAATAAAATTAGCACACTGTAAAATGGTCCAAACATAAGAGTAGGATCCAGATTTCGAGTATAATGTGAATAAGTTATAATCAAATGTTTGTTTGTAACTATAGTCATAAAAGTATAACTATGTATATACTGTATATTATTAACAAAACAACTGCCGTAGGACAAATATGAGATGGTATAAGTTGTAAAAAGGCCCAAGTATAAGAGTAAGATAAAGTTTTTAACTATAATATAAATAAGTTGTGCCGTTCAAAAAAAAAAAAACTAATATAAATAAGTTGTAATCAAGTGTGTTTGTAACTATAGCCATAAGCATATTATTAGCAACTATGTATCTATTGAATATTATTAGAATACCATCAGCGTTAGGATGCATAAGAGAGTGGTATAGTACATTGAAAATAGGCCCATGTATAAGTGCAGCATATAATGTTCAACTAAAATAGAGAAGCATACAATGTTCGACTAAAATATATTATAGGTAAACGCAAAATAATGTTCACTTGTAATTATAGCCATAGAGTATAACTATGTATTTACTGAAAATTAACGATAGAAGGTCACCTCTTTCCAATCAGGGATCCCACCCTCAGGGACCCACAAAGGATGGTCAAACATGCAGGTATCTCCAAACTTACAAGTTCTTGTAAGCATGTAATGGGCACAGTCCTTTTCTCCAGGCCTCTGCGGGTATACAGGCAAACTGCTCGCGAATTTAGGGCGCTTGACTAAAGGGTTGGTAGAATACCAAGCTTCACTTTGCCCAATCGTATTATGGGTAGCAAGAAGAGACTGATGATATAATGCTACGATAGATAGTACACACGTATAAATAGGTTATTAAGTAAATATATAAGCTATTGATGAAATTAATTTGAGTAAATATATGTAAGCTATTGTAGAGTTTAAAGTTCATATATATAGAAAGTAACATATAATATAAATTATTCAGTAAATGGTTATAAAAGTATCAACAAGCCCCCCAAAATAATGTATAAGCTATACTGTTATAATAGCGAATTATAAAGACCAGAATGAGATAAGTATATAAGATTCAACAAAACATCAAATACACAAACATTATATATATTATATAGAAAGAATATAACTTACACTTTGTGGTTTGTTGATACTTATACAAAATAAGGATTAAAGTATACCTAAATTATAATATATAGTTGCCCTCCACAAAAAAAAAAAGATTATAATATGGAGTTGCTAGTATCAAAATCAATCTTACAATTATTATTTAACTGTTGAACTTCAAGTATGAAAAAATAGCATTGAACTTTCAAAATATTAACTTTTAAGCCGTAAAACCTACCGACTCGACATGAGCGTAGCCTGTTAAACTTCTTAGTTCAAAAGCAATTACGTAGTGACCTAACGTTTAAAACAAACCGACCATTTTTGTATTTAAAAGCCAACTAAAAAAAACAGCCATAATGTTTAAAATTTTGTAACAATAAATGTACATGGAATCAAAAACTGATAATACTTGGGAGTTGGGACTTCCAAAAATCAACGATTTGCACTGAATTTTTCTGGTTCAATAGTTTGCCTTTTCATTGTTTATGTAGAAACTTACAAAAAAAAAAAAAAAAAAATCTGAAGTTCTGTTATGAAAGAAATTACATTTGTCATGAAGAAACTTCAGCTGTATGTGTGTGTTTGTATTATGTCCTAGATTTACACTATTAACACAACAAATAAAGTAAATATCATATACGAGTATTTTCTAATCGGAAGTAACTTGGTTCTTACAAAATTTACATTAATACACACACAAATTCTATCACAGGTATGAACTAATACACGCACAACCTATCAGAGATGAGATTATTTGGATTCTTTAAATGGAACTTTTATAGTTTCCACCATAAGTTGTTTCAGAGTTGATATATATTATTGTGTACAATAAATGCAGATTAAGGCCCATTTAGTCTATCCTTCCCCTCTTTGCCTTCTACCCTAAAAAAAGGGTTAACTAAATACTAATTTATTTTATGACCTTTGTTCTACATATACATCCATAACTTATATGATTGTATCTGCTAGATATAAGTATGTATAGCAATAATTTAAAAATAATGTATGATCAACAGATTCACCCAAACTCACCCGTATCGGAGAAAAACTGACACTGACTAAAATAAATTAAAAGGTAAAAAAGTGCACCTATGGATCTACATGCACCATTAACTATAAATTCAGGCACTAACTATCTTAGAATGCAGCAAAATGTATGAATATTATAGGAATTCCATAATATAACAAGGATCAAAGCAGCAGACTAGAAAAGGAGAAAAGTGCATACCAACAAGCAAGAGATAGTTACTAATAGAGTGATAGGATAAAATTTGAACCAATATTTACAAAGATTATAAGCAAAGGACAAACCATTCAATAAGGTAATTACACTGTTACAGATCGCTCAAATAATTTGTTTAAACTAAGCAAAACAATGCAAGTGTGCTTTTAAGAACTCGACCCTTCATAATCGCAAAAAATAAGAAATGTTGACATCATTTTGACCAATGTGTTACGAGGGTTAAGAATGTGGGGACAGCCATCCTACATAACAGAAACCATAACCTTGGTAGCAAACATGTAGGTCCTTGCATGTGTTGTTTTCTTTTCAAAAAATGAGCTATTTGACTTCGAGACAAAAACGTACAAGACTACAAACATAAACAAAAATTTTTAAATAAAGGCTTCAGTTTGTAAAATAACACGAAGGCGTTCTCGCAGTTCTCACCAGAACCTAACCCTACATAACTAACATATATATATAGGGGTGGGTTATTTGTAGTACAAGGCTTTGAAAAAGTACAAAAAGTACAACCTTCTTCCTTCATCT
>JANDBE010000028.1:2715319-2725982 GCA_024320915.1 Erigeron philadelphicus
GAACTTTAATATAAAATATTTACCCATTTTAAATAATGAAATATAAATATAAATATATTAATAATTTTTTTATTAGGAATAATTACATGGATGATACCTGAAGTATACACGAAATTACGGTTTTGATACCTCACATACACGACACGTGACTTGACTTAACGGCCAAATAGATGACCGTCAGTGATAAGTATGATCAGTGTAAGTTTTTGACAACAATGGATCGCGTAATATTTAAATGGTAGATATGACCCGTTTCGAACAAACCTCTATGATTTTTGTAATTACCCTTGTTTTTATTTAAAAATTTGACTATCTCATCTCCTCCATCAGTCTTTTACTTTTTTCTGAAAATTGAAGTGCTAAAAATGCCACAATAACTCAATCATCATTAAACAAAATCAAATCAATGAACTAAAACAATCATTCATTGATTTAATCGCCTTCAACAAATTCACTAATCACAACAAATTCACAATAACTCTTTAGTTTTCACTTTCTTTTTTTGTAAGACGAATCGCAGAGATATGGAATTCAAAGCGCGTGATTATAAAGCTAAAGAAGAAGCTTACTCTCTATCAGTTACTCGAGTTTCAGTTTCTTCACATCCTTTATCTTCATTATCATCATCATTATCATCGTCATGTTCGCAGGTTTGACTTCCTTTCTCGATCGATTTTTTCGGGTGTATTGCTGTGTAGTTATTGATTGATAATTTATTGCTTTTGGTAGTGAGGTTGAGTTAATTGATTTATGTATTTTTTTTTATGATCACATTGCAGTTTATGATAACTTATTTCATTTCGTTATGAGTTATATATATTATTTACATGGATATAGAATGAACACGTTTACGAACTACATTTATAGATATTGGTGTCATAACGTTACAACGCGTGAGATAAGTAATTAAAAAAAACATGAGATACAGAATTTGGCAACTTGCTATATGTTAGTGCTCGTGCAATGCGGCGGACGATACGATAGCCACGGGTAGTTCTAAAAATTAAGTTACTAAAAGAAAAGAATTCAAGTATTAACATTGATAACAAAAAGAAAACTTTTTAAGATTTTAGAAGCCAAGTAGTAAATAGACAACTAAATGACATATGGATGATGTAGACTGCAATGCAGGCAGAGGCGATGATGTGGACTACCATGTAGACGGACAAAATGACATATTTGATGACGCAGACCACTACATAGGCAGGGGTGATGGTGTGGAACGCCATGTAGACAGACACAATGGCATTGATGATGTGGACTGTACATAGGCAGGGGTGAAATTTTGGGCACGAATAACCTTTTGGCTGGACACACAGCATAAACTTCATAGGAATTATGTTTTTTTTGTGCAAAGTTGGATCATGGATTTTATCAATGATGAAAAGTACCTCAAATAAGGATGATTTGAATATAAGTTATGATTATACTTGAGGTTTTATTTAAAACGATCACAATTATGTTCTTTGTCTTTGAACATCACTTAGGACTTGGGTTTTCATTTATGTTTCTGTTTCTTGAAGTTTCATTTCGACAAATATAGATATATTTATTTTTCCTTATAGATAGTCATTCCATGTTCTTGAATGTTTACTATGGTAATGACCGGTAACTCCTGGTTCTATATCTTAGCATTGTTGCCTTTTTATGAACTCAATTTGATATTTCTTGTGAGTTTTCTGTCAATGCTTGACTTGTTTTGTTTAGACCAATGCAAGGGGATGCAAGGGAATTACACTTGTAATTATCTTTTTTCTTGTGGATGTTAAATATTTGTACATTTGTGATTGTAATCTCACTTATTAGTTGTTTGTTCCAGTGAGTGTCATATCAATTTCTAATTTGGTTACGTGTCATAACTTCACCTGATAGGATGATGTGAATATTGAATTCTTTGATCCGTTAAGGGGGGTGTCAATGGAAATTACGGAGCCTGTTGAAGATATGGCTGCTGCAGAAAAGAGTCCTGCTAGTCAAGCAGCCTCTCATCTCCCTGCAAAGGAATGGACATCTTTTACTAAGCTATTAATGCAGAGATTTCCTGTGCCAAAAATGATACCAGTTTCTTCGGTAAGTCTTTCAAACATTATGGTACATACAAAACCCAAAATTATTAGTTATGTGGATAAAGTCGAGTGATAGAATTATAAGTCAGTTCTTAACCCGGATCCTTTTTCACTACAGTTGTCAAGCAAAACTATAAAAGGGAGTAAGGGTATGGTGTATTACTATCTTTCTTATTGCTTTTTCATCACCTCTTACCCATGACGAGCCGTAGGGCATGGGGAGATGATAACTGTGAGATTATAGATGACTAACTTTCAAATATGTTTTATCAATTTTTTTTTTCAGGAATTGTAGAACTAGCAACAAAGATGCAGTCAGATGAACTGAATGATTCTCAACCACTGAATGAAGGAGGATTTAAGACTGTTACCCAGCAGGAATATATCAAACGCCTGCATCAACTTAAAGACGAGATTATGCGTGCTTGGCGTTCTGATGATCGTGTGACATCTTTAAAGATGTCAACTAAGGTAGTTTTACATTGTTACTTTTTCCTAGATAGACTGTTCCGAGAAGCTTATTTACGTGGTTGTTAATATGTTAATTTCCATTTTTGGATAGTGGTTTTAGATTCCCATTTCTTTAAACTTCCATCTGACAAAAATCTTCCTAAGATTTAACCCTCTTCGAAAATGAAGTCTCATTTCCTCTGTGTGCTTAATCTCAAAACTTGAATGATCGAGTCTCAACTGGAGCCTGGAACATCTGGTTTATGCCAGCCAACCTTTCTGCCTTCTGAAGTATTCGAAATAAGAATTTGGTGTCTATAAAATATCTAAAATATGCAAGCACCTTTTCCCCTTTACGTTTATATTTCTAAATCAGATTTTTTAACTTATCCATGGTTGAATAATCTTTTATTCTTTTTACTAGGAAGATGAGTAAGATGTATGGAGTATATAATTTTAAATTTTAGGAGTCAAAGTTTTGTCACCTTGCAGGTTGCTAGGCTTCTGATGGACACTTCTGTGGCCCAATTTTACCCAACATTATTTGTTCTAGCTACTGATATACTGGACATGCTAGGTGATATGGTATGGGAGCGGATTAGGGAAAAAGCCGAATTTGTAGATGACGGGACCAAAATATGCACTTTACCAGGTTTTTACTTCCTCTGCCGTTTCTTCTTATGTGACTAGTCTTTGGTTATGCCATATCTTTAATCTAAACATACCTTTGCAAGAAAAAATATTAAATTATCTGCATTATACTAACATCGTTGTAATACAAAGACAACAAGTTATCTAATATATGTAATACTATATATTGTCAGTCGCATACTTATCACACATAAGTTGGTTGATGTGGTCATGTAGACATAGTTTTGAAATGAGAGTCATGACTAATGAGATATTGGTTCTACTTCAGGATTATTACTTTACTCTATATATCAATTACCAAAGCCATGCTACTGTTCACTTTGAGGGTTTTTTTTCTTCACCTTTGGCTTTTAGTAGTTTCACAATACTTGCATTTTATTTGGTCCGCATCACATTCGTTCCTAATTTCTGTTAGCTTTACAATTTTCTCTAGTCACTTATGGTTTTCCAATTCAACCTTTAATCTATCTTCATCTTTCATCTGTAGTCTTTAAATTTGCTTAATATTAAATTTGACCTCAGGTTTACTTTTTGTCGTTTGTTTCTGTTGCAAGCTATTCTGCCACGTAGCATGAGCATTATAAATCTGGTTACAATAATTTTATGTAGTATTTTAATGACATCCATAATTGTTGAGGCACATATAGCATTAAATTTCATTAAGAAGTTCTAAACTTCGGCACCTCAGAGTGTGACCTCAGTAGGATCTTCTATCAAACTGAAAGATATGTATGACCTATTGCAGATGACTTTAAAGCAAGTAATATATGCCTTGAAGCCAAAGAGACATGTAATAACTGGTTCAGAAAAGTTGCTTCTGTCCACGAGCTTCTTCCACGCATGTGAATCCCTTATCTTCATCCTTCATTCAGTACATTAAACACTATAGAGATGTGTAATTTCTCTGACATTATGTTGTCTACTTGCTGTTTATTCTTTTACTGCAAATGTTAAACATCTTTCCACTAGATGTCGCCTTTTGGTTATGACTGTTTCTAATTTGACATTTCTCTTTAGTTATCTCGAACTTGCAATATTTTCATGCTGGCGGTTCCTGCGTGATGATGTTGTGGATAACCTGATGCGTTTGGTTACAATGATAAGAGGGATTGCAGATCCACTGGCATCTGCCTACTGCCGCTTCTTTTTGATTCACTGTGCCCAGAAACTCTCTCAATGCCATTCAGGTACATAATTCTTGATTTTTCAACATTCAAGATATCTGTGTGTCACAACATATCTATTTGTATGATGCCATTATAAAAAACTTTTGTCTCCCCAAAATATAGAATCGGTAGTGAATTGAGTATGCTAAAATGCTTTTTTTAAGCGGGGAATTGGTAACATACGTGTTTTGACTATTATGTAGGGCATCTGATATCTTGCATTAATGACCAAAAAGTTGTACTTGCACGTATTGTGTCTACGAAAGAAACTAAGTATGGGAATTTTTTGGGAGATCAAAGATTGCTTATCAGCTTGATGGAACCAACGATTGAATATAACATGAGATGTATCTTTAAAGATCCAACCCAGGTTATATATGGACCTTCCATTGTGTAATCTCGTGTTCCTGGTGCACCTTGATATGTTGACTTTATGACAATATCATTGCTGGTTCTTTCAACTATTAGAATAACAGTATTCTTGATATTCACAGGTTGCAAATATGATTGTGAGACTTGATTTAGGGAAGAATCCATCAGAGATAAATGGAAAAGTTCCTTGGATATCAATTATCCTCCATTATTTACTTAAGGAACTTCCAACTGAAGTAGTGTGTACTAATGCTTTAGAAATTCTTCACCTTGTTGATTGCAGCAGTGATTGTTCATATGACCAGGTTCCCATTAAAAGATCCTAGTTGGCATCCTGTAATTCTAGTTGGCATTCAAGCTTATTAAAACCATTCTCTGTGCAGTGTTCAAATTACCAGATGCTTGGACTAAAGCTCTGTGAGGGAATTTTCCAAGTGAATGCAGTTAATGCAGTAATCGATGAAGTTATTCGGGTACTTGCTGTTTTCCGTTCCATTTGTTTCTTTGTGTGGAAGCTAAATTGTACCCGTTATCACCAGCTCACACTGTCTTTTGACTTCATGTATTTTACGCCTTCTTTTTCTCTTTTATGATTCAATTTTCTAATATCTATGATGTTGACCTTTACTTTTCATCATATGATGAATAAAAAAGGAACACTTTTCTTAATACACAAAAGTATATAATATCATATGTAGGGTATGCAATCAACCATATTGCTCTGTTTTAGATACACAAGTTGGATTTTTGATTTATTCCAAGTATGTTCTGAAAAAGAGCTAAGCAATCCATTAATTTTCAACAGCAGACGCTCAATGTAAGGTATACTTTGTCACAAGATGCACCTGTTACAGTTCCAATATTGAGTGAGCACCAGTTGATAACTTGATATTTGTGTGATGGTTTCTGACAATCTACTCCCCTGTTTATTTAATACCTAACATAACATCTAGCATTTTTGAAAAAGTGAATGAATGTCGTGTTGGTAGTTTTAATAATAGTGGTATTTTGAGATGTTCAAAATGAAAGCCGGTGATTTGTTAGTATTTCAGTTATAGTTTCTTTCCAGGTTGCTACCAAAAGGAAGAGTCTTGATGAGTACTTGAAGATCTTGGATGCTTTTATGGATATTATTCTTCAACATAAGATGGTAATTTTGTATACGCATGATTACATAATATAGGTTGTTATATGCCAAGTTGATTTCATTCCAATAAACTATTTTTGGTTGTTTGAGATTACTGGTGATTCAGTATGCATAGCATGTGAATTTATGCCACGCTTGTCAACCTATCATGAAAAGAGTAGATATTTTTATACGATTGACCAGTATAGGCTCCATTGAAGTTAAGTTTTGCATTTATGGCCAAGAATGTGCGATATATCTGAGAACTCGCTGACTAACATTATATCTTTTTGCAGGATCAATATCTAAGCTTTGTTCTAAGTGAAATTTTTGAGAGATTGTGCAATGAAGTGGTTACTGAAAAAGAACTGTCTAGCCTGCAATCAATTGTTGTAAAGCTGGTCACCCATTTTGGTGATATGAAATACTTTTTTGAATTAGTAAGATTGTTATTTTTGTTTTTGGCTCTTTTGGGAAAATTATGAGAATGGAAACAGTTTAATTATCATCTGAACTTCGTACTTTATAGGCCCTCAACCCATTTATGATTTAAATAATAGCCTGTTCTCTCATTGGTTACTTCTTGTAGTGTTGACCTAAAAGTAGTTCTTTTCTTACTACAGGACTATCTTGTTGACATATTAGATGTCATGCATGGGAGCTCAAGTAGCATCGTTAGTATGCACATCCTTACAACTGCAACAAGGTATTGTTTTATAGTATGTGCTGGCGGAACTTCATTAGCATGCCCCTGCTATTATGTAAAGTTATTTGTTACACGTATCTGTTAATCTGTGCATATGAAGTAAAACATACAAAAATTACTTGCGAATGTAATTTGGTTCTTTTGTCCTTCATGATTTAACAGAAATGATCGCATTGATGATCCTACCACGGTGAAACTGCTTTTTGATGTTGCACAGTCTCTGCACGATAATGTTGATTTCTCAAGCGCTAAACAGGATGATAATCATCAAGCAGAGCGTTTGATTGCTCGTTTTGTTGATAAGGTAAGCTGTGTTGTTTTTCAAATTAGTCTTCAGGTCTAATTGAATGCTCAGCATGCTTTGTAAAAGTACTTTATGCAGATTTCGTTATACATCATGATGTTTGTTCCTGAAGACCTCTGACTTTATCTAATTTAATGTCGGGTATTTATCATTGTCAGGTTGACCATGGTACGGATCTGGATCGCCATTTGACATTCTTGGTTGAGTGTCGTGGAGCTTTTAGCAGCATGAATGATTTGAAGGTTTACACTGTGAATTGTCCCAAACTCAAAGATTTTTAATTTATACTTTGCATGATAATGAGTCATGACGGTGGCTATCTCGATGTATCTAGAAGTAAAAGCATTCCCATGGTTTATGATGGCTGCATGCTATTAGTCTATTACTGACAGGTTGACACGACTTGCAGGAGATCCTTGTTCATTCGAGCAATCTTTTGGCAACCAGAGCTTTGAGAGATAAAAAAGATAATTTAAATTTTATCAAATCTTGTGTTACATTTAATGAAGTTACAATACCATGTATTCCATCTTATTCCAGGCAGTTAATCTTATATCTTGAAACGGCAGAGGTACGATGTTGTAAGATTTGGTTAAGTTAAAACCACAATGAATTGGGTCACCAGGAGCACTCTCGGGCTTATGATTTCCATATTAATTTCAGGTTTCTTTATTTGGAGGACTGATTTCTCATACAGATGGACTTCTCGATTCTGCACTCGGTTGCTTACAAAATGTTTACCTGGTTGATGGTCAGTTTCATCCATTCTTTGCATAAACAGTTTTGCCAGAAAAGTTATTATATTGCATTTTTATCAAACTAACTGTTTTATTCTCTTTAACCTCATTACATATCATGCATGTAGTATAATAGCGACTTTTGGGAACCTTTAATGTATCGATTCGTTTAGGCATTGTTCTTTTTGATCTTCTTGTACTAATAAATAATAGAGGTGGCTATATCAACCTTTTTATATCACTTGCTATGGGTAGATTCAGTTATGTTTTATTTCATACCTGCAAAATCAAGGATTAGCTTGAAATAAAATTGGCAGATTGGTCGAAAGTCACCTGGAGATATATTAATTCATAAAATCTCTTGAATCATTTACTTCTATAATTTGATTGTTACTGAACAATAGAATTTAAGAAATCATATGTCACACTAATATTTTTTTAAAAGTTCAAGTTATCTGGTCAAACATGTTTCAAGTCAATCCTCCTTGAGCAATACAAGTATGTTTTAACCACCTCACCTATTTGCCCCTTTTATATATACCTAATGAACAATGAAATGTCCTATCTCTTTGCATTTTCTCAAACAATTTTGGCATCATTTATATAGTTTCTAAGTTAGCTTACTTCGGTATTCTAGGCGTGAGAAAATCCAATGAAGACGCTGATGGTATTGTTTCCTTAATCAGAAAGCTATGCAGCTTCATGCTCTTGGTTCCAGGTTATTTATATGTGGCTTTCATTTATTTAGTTTCTAAATTATTGTTTATTACAGAGTAAGATATATAAAAAGAGGATAAGATTCTGTTGAATATGAATTCTTTTTGTCATAAGCACCCACTTAAGTTTCCGAGTTATCTGATTTTGACTTTTCTTTTTAAAGGTAATTTGGAACAAGGAGTTACCCACATTCCAAAGAGCATATTATCTTTGCTTGATTCAGAATCATGGTTAGTCTTTTATCTTTTTAACAACATTTAAACCCAATCCCGTTAAAGGCATGGTAGTCTGTTAACTCTCAAATTGATGATAAAAACCGATACCCAATTATTATATATATATATATATATATATATTTTAATGTTTTATAACAAATTTATAGGATCACACCCAAACTCAGGATACAAGTTTTGTGTTCACTTCTTTCATTATCTGCAACATTTGCTCAAACTGAGCTCCCATACCATGCAATTCATGAAGAGGTACTGCTACAATCATGTGTACAATTTTTATCCTTAATTGCACAAGTCAATTCCATAACCTAGAATTGGTCAAATGGACAGGCATGTGACGAGTAAAGTGGTTAATTTTGTGGGTCGGGTCGGTTTGAGATGATCTGGAACACCTGTGCTCAATCTTTTTATAAACAACCAGTGACAGTGATAAATGATGCTCTAATAAATATGATATTAATTTAATCATGATCAAATATCTTGAATAACTTGATTTATAAGGTTTTATGCATCTGGGGTACATTGAGTTTTTAATGACCCGTTCGAACCTATTGACCTGTTTTCTTTTTAGCAAATTTAATTTTTTTTATAAATTTGACCCAATAGACATACATTATAACCCAACTTGTCCCCTTCAGAGTAATTTGACTAATTGACAATTGTTTTCGTTGTGTGGGTAACAGGATAAAGAAAAACTTTTTGTTAATTAATCTGAAATGATATGAAATATAATTCCTTTTTCAGGTTATTGGCAATGACCGTTTATTCTTCGGTCATGCGACTTATTTCCAAGAGCTTGGATCATTATCTAGTGTTATTCTTCGTAATATGATTGATACTATTCAAGGAGAATCTTCTCAGGTGATCAAGCAACAGTACGCTAGTTTCCCTTAAGGTCTAGTGTTTTATTTTAAATTTGTAATAATGCTAATATATAAATATTGCATAGGTTACCCGCGGAAAGTTGGCACTTGAAGCTTGCAACTGCATTGCCTCGTATTATGAAGTAAGTTGGATATGCTATATTAAGTATGTAATCTATCGTTATATTAATTTACATAACTGTTTTCTGTGACATAATCATTGGATTTCTGTTGTATGTCAACCAGGTGAATCATGAGATATCATCTGTATGCTCTAAGTTGGTCGAGACCGCCACATCATGTCTCGGAGCTGATAATAGATACTTGCAGTCGACGATTCAATTTGTTCATAAAGAGTCCTCAATGTGTGTCTAGATACAATATTATACATCAACACAAAATGTTTTTCACGAACAATTTGATGATATTGAGTCATAAAGAATCTTTTGTATAGCCCATTGAATACAGTTTTCTACACTTGGTAAAATGTGAAAGTTTTAGCACTGTAAGCTTCCACAAGACTAGAAGTTTAAGGAGTTTAATCGAGTACGCTTTCACAGGCTTTTTCTTTCAACTCAATGATGTTGTTTATGTTCCAGGTTCTTATAACTCTTCGTTGACTCAAATCAATGATAACCGAGCCAAATAGCTTATACGTCCATCCACAAAGCTAGGGCAGCCATAAGATGTTGCATGTGTTATTACCATGACCTAACTAATCATATTTAAAAGTAAATCACATAAGAATTTGATGAAGTATAGATATTATGCACTTTTTAATAGTCCATCCCTTTGAACTATGTTATCTCTTATTTCATATACACTTGTAAAAACAATCATAATAGTGAAAACAAATATTAAGACGACACTATGATAAATTCGAGATATAAATATAAATATTATAATATAATTTAAAACTCTATTAGTGTTAATGTTTGGAATATTGACATTTACATTAGCATTATAGTTTGTACCATCTTTAAAGAACATTTTAGATACTCATTCTATATATATCTTTTGTACCTTGAATAGTAAAATGATGTGTGTTAAAGTTGATTAGTCATTCCAATGAACAGTAAACTTCGTGTTAAAAATGAATAATTATTTTTATAAACAATAAATTTTGTGTTAAAGTTGAATAGTTATTTCGATAAACAGTAAATTCCTTGTTAAAATTGAATAGTCATTTCGATATACAGTAAAATTCCATGTTAAAGTTAAATATTCCTATTAGATAAAGTAAATGGTTATGAGATACTCTAAGACTTATTA
>JANDBE010000028.1:2872983-2883133 GCA_024320915.1 Erigeron philadelphicus
CAACAGAAGTAGAAGAAGAATAAGAAGAAGAAGAAACCTGAACATCATCAACAGAATGATGAGAAGGTTCAGAATGCAGTGACTGATGACCTTCAGAAGAAGAAGAAGAAGAAGAAGAAGAAGGAATTGGGACGTCATGAAATAACTTCGTCCTACGAGCACGCTGAACTGCAGCATTACCATCACCATCTTCATTATCATCATCATTATCATCATCACCGTCTTCATCATCTCCACTTCCTTCACCATTTTCCTCAGAACTACCCGAATCATCTACTGACTCTGTCTCGGCCTCAGAACTCCCAGAGTTCTCTGACTCAGACCCTGATTCCTCATCTACAACCTCAACAAAACGACCTCCAACAAGACGAGATTGGTAATTTGGATTGACCAAATGACCAAACAAGTCTGGGTCATTAAGGCCTTGCAAATTACCCGTGTTCGACACCATATCAGCAAATAAGCGTCGTGGCAACACATGAGGTATGTATGGCTCACCTTGTACAAAATCTAAATTAGGACAGAAATGCCTAACTAGTGCCATCACAAACCTAGGGTAAAGCAAAAATCTTTTCCCCTAACAAAAAAGTTGGAAAACACTTGAAGCATATCTTTTTGATCGATATGTGTATATGTAATATGTATAAACCATTTGTACATGCATACAAGATCAAAAACATGTGTTAATAAGTTTTTGACATTTTGTTTTATTCACTTGATACTCGAGATAAAGTCATTTGTAATTTGTTTTTATATGTGTAAACTCATTACTTGCACAAACAAATAGATTCTTCAGATTTTAAAATGTTTTAATTTTTCCTTTTAAGTTTTACCCATTCCTATCTATTGTCCATTTTTGCATGTACTCTACGACATTAAAGGTTATTATTATAATATAACATTTAACCTCGTGTTATTTCCCTTAATTAATTAAATTAAGAGATTCAATGTGTTGCACTGAATTAGGAACCCAAAGCAAAATTCGATTTCGCTTGTCACCAAATTTGGGTGTGATTCATTTGTAATTAGAATATTCACATGGGACCTATAAAGTAAAAACAAACAATAGATCAAATGAAACAAAACTAGGACATTTGTTAGTGAAAAAACAAGACAAGCCAAAAAAATTGGACCGCTTGTAGAGCTTCAACTTGTCTCAAATTTTGACATGTCTAATACGTCATGATACATTAGCATAATACCCGTACAATGCGACAGAACTGATAACTTATACATTTTCATAAATGTTGAGTGATATGTGTCAGTGTTGGTGTAAAAGAAAGGGAGAGGAGATGAGGAGCTTGGGCACACAACCCAAATAGCATTGATCTTGATAGGAACACAAGAAGTCAAATTGTTGTAGCTAGTTCTATATTCTGTGGTTGTTGCTCAACCTCGTAGCACAACACACTTTATCTTTAAGCTTTGCATTTGGAAGAAAAAAGAACATTTTTGCAAAAAGAAGAGATCTTGTATCCATCAAGTTGTCCTTTCACCTTTTCACCATGGCTAAAACTAGCTTTTGAGCACACTTTGATGAAGGTGAAGGCATTCAAGAATGAAGATAATTTGATGGTTGGAAACAGATTGATGGTAACAAATTATTATCATTATATATGAGTACATGACCACCACCAATACTATATGATGCATACACAAGAGTTCATGACCACCACCAATACCACTTGATAAGAAAGCTTACCAAAATACCCCTCTTTCCATAATAGAAGCCCATAAAGCATCATATTTCCCTTTCTCAAGACATGATGTCAAATGCACCAAGTGAATAAAAGGTTGTACTACATTACAATATTACATTACATTACATACATCATAAAGACAAACAATTGATTACCAAGTCCATTAATCATCATTAATATTAACAATTCCACTACATACTTAATCTATACCAAAAAAAAAAATAAACACTTAAATAACCTAATAAAGAAGAAGAAAACAAAGAAGTAATAATTTATGCAAAGACAACACACCACCATAGAAATATGAATGGGACCCATTATATAATTATCACAATTATCAATCATATTGATGATGCTACATCATCATGATAATGATAATATTAATGTCTAGTCTTAATATATATTTTTTCTGGCAAATTTATATATGTATAGTAACACATAAATCATTCAAGAAATCCAGTTTTTGTCAAGACAGCATTTCTTACCCTACTTAGATCTCTGCCTTTAAGAGTTCTTCCTGCACCTTCACAAACAGAAAATGAAGAAATTTGACTCCTTGCAAGCTTTTGTGCAATCCATTCATGTGGAGGCATTATGTTCCCATCACCATTATCATCATCCTCATCACTGTCCCAACTTTCTTTCCCATTATGATCACCATAGCCATCATCATAACCACCATAATCAAGAAATGTAGATTCCTGTTGTGATGATGATCTCTTTGACTTTCCATAAATCTTTGACCAGTCAGGAATGTTCACAGGTGCTGATTGTCGTCGTGGAATCCAGGATTCGATATCGGTATTGTTGGTATTAGGCCTAGGAATCATTCTGGCTGAATTTGAATGAGAAATAGTACTAGTTCTTGAAGAATATGCAGAAGTTGACCCTTTTGACTTCACAGTTATTGAATCAAAATCTTTTCTTTCATTATTATAAACAGACCATACATCAGTTTCTTGAAATTCATCATTTCCAATCATGTATGACCACCCACTGCTTCCTTTCCTGTACATGCCATATTCATCTTCCATTCTTTCTACATATTACAAAACATAGAGAATATACTTAGTGAATTTACACAAAAGACCCCATACTCCGCCCTGGCGGGATTGGGTATTGTTGTTCTGACTTGCACAAAGGAAGCTTTTAAAAAAAAATACAAACTTGGGATTAAAGATTCACCTTTTTATGACAAAAGCTTTATAGGCTATAAATTCAGGTGGATTTCCTGCAGTATAGCTGAAATATATGTACTGTATATGATCTTTCTAGCTTTAAACTACTTTAAATTCAAGCTCTAGAGTTAAGAAAAAAAGAGGGTTTCAGTTGTTGTGAAGTTCTTGAAATGAGTACTTTATAGGCTTACCCAAAAAAAAAACTAAAGGGAAATGAGAAAGTAAACTGAGCTATCTCTAAAGTCTCGATCTATTGTTCACAAATCACAAGTGCCCATGTTATTTCTATTATTTGAAATGAAATGACACAACTTAGATACAGACCTCTTATAAATTATGAAATAAAGTTGTATAAAAGAAGTTATAAAAACCTAAAGAGAAAAGCAAACCAATACCGAATACATTTTGAAATAGCACGACGATAAGTCGATAAGTTATAGTTTTTATTTGATTATCTTTCTAAGAGAAGAGGAAAATTTTGTTTTTGCATCCGACTTAGACGCCCCGTGTATGTTAGTAAAATAATAAAAAGTAGAGTGCAAAGATTAACAAAGATACAACACCCCTTCATGTATATTTATAAGATTTTGGTATTCAATTATTAGACTCAAAGGGTACTAATATCTTTGATAGTATTTTATTAGTCCACTTGTTGCATATAAGTCCAATGCACCTTTATTGTTTTATGTTGCCTTTATGATTCAACGTTCACAAACTTCTAAAAGACTGTTTTATAAAAGATAAGCGATAAGGGCACTAAGGCTTGGTGATATTTGTAGTCAAATCATGGTGTATGTTCCACTTATTGAAGCATAGAAAGTAGTCTTCTACCCACAGATTACATGATGCATTGTCAAAAAGAAGCACGAAGAAAGAATCTTTCGACTAACAGTATCGGGGCAACCTTTCAGCCAAGAAATTGTGCACTCAAGTGAAACTCAAGACGATTCGTGCACTTACTAGGAGTGTGTATTACAAAAATTGTCAGTTTTATGAAACTGGACTTTCTTTTGTTAAGTTTATGTATAAAACAGAGTAAAAGGAAACTGTAAATCTGTAACTACTAGCATATAAGCATGAAATATTTGAATCAACTTTTTTGAAGTTGTATAATTTTGTAAAGGTCATTGTCCTTCTAGTTTGTTTGATGGACTGCAGTCCTCATTCAATGTATTATAGGCAAGACAAAAATATAGACAAAAATGTATTAAATCAATCATTTCTAGCCGTCATTCGAAGTATTTAGCCAGACAAAAACCGCAACAAGTATCATGAAAACCAATCAGCTCTTGGCCATTTTTTAGACAAATTTCAACCGTTGAAGAATACTTATGGAAAAAAGAGAGTGATAACATAAACTAAAGAAAAAAGAAAGTGCGTTGGACTTTACTGCGATTATGGTTAAAATTACAGTTGGACGCTGCCGTCAATGTACGACATGGGACCCGACATGAAACCCAACGTTGATTACTTTAGCACAAATAAATACCTATTATGCTAACTTAAATGATGATCTAATAGAGAAGGGTCCCTTAATAACACCTATATTCTATAGAAAAGGTTACTAAAAGCAGTCAATTCTATTTGTTTTTAGTTACTAAAGTGGCATCCTATTGAGTTGTGTGTTCTTCAGCAGACCTTTTCAATGCCAGCACTTCTAGTTGCTGTATCATAAATCTGTCAATTTAATCTTTTAAATCACTGTACTTGGGTTTATTTTCAGTTACAAACTAATCATCATTCTTGCAACAGTGCCAAAAAACACACTATATTCAGCAAGAATGAACAATCGTAGACAACTATAGAAATACGTAGGTAAAAAGAATCATCTTCTTTGCAAAATATATTTCTCAAAATGCCTGTTGCAAAGTGAAATCTTCCTTATGCATTTCATAAGAAGTAAAGAACGACGATTTGCTTGTTATAAAAAGTCAAAAAGACAAATTTTCGACCATTAAAAGTCGCTCACTGTTTTTCAAGAAAGTCCAATATAAAACAAGTTTAAGTATGCATTTATAAATCTAACCAAGATTCGCACGTATAAAATATATTAACATTTTTTTTTTCTGGATACATAAAAATGGACATTTTAGGCAAGTTTAATAGGCTTTTATTAATAGGCCACTTGTTCCATACAAGTCCAAGTTTGTGTGTATAATTTAATTTTGGCTTTACAATGATGCCATCATCTACACCTGAAACATTGTTTTCATCTTCAACCCACTATTTTGGAACATCTTATTTGATTCTAAAAATGAAAGATATGAACCAAAGATAGAGACTTGCAAATCCTTAGGAACCTATGAAACATTCCTCAGGTAATAAAGCCAAAGGGGTAACGGTGGATTCAAGAGTGATAATAATACAAGTAGTTTATTAAAATTCTAAACTATGGTTTACAGAATATATATTTTATATAAACAGAAGTACCTTTTATTTTTCTCAAAAGCAAAGGTACATCTGCAGCCCTCATTCAATGGATCTCCACCTGTATGGGGAAAAGTTTTGCAAATACAATAATTTAATTACATTAGCTTCAAGATAATCTACTTATGCAAATAAGAAGTTAACTTGGAATTTACCGTGATTATGTTCCAAACTCCAGTCGGCAGCTGCCTTCAAACACGGGTCCCAGGACTATCTAAACTTAGTTCCAACCCATGTCACATAAGTTGATCCCAACACGAATCTTAAATGAGAAGATTCCTTACTGCAAATATTTTATTGAATTCATGGAGCCAGTCAAACGATATATGCTGTATAGCATAGTGTGCCTAATATGACCATATCACTTGATAATAAAATATCAAGAAAGCAGTGATGCAATGATGCTAAAGAGCAACAGCTGTTAGTACACTTTCCAAATTATAAATAAACTCTTCTTGTGAGTTCAGAACAAAGTTGCAATGAAATTTAGCTTCCTCCAAACTTCTAATGAAATGAGAAAAACTAATGTCATGAAGTTGAATAAAAGGATACAAACTAATCAAATCCAAACCAGTAAAGCTGAGAACTACTGTCATGCCGAATAGCTAGAACAAAGTTTGCGATATGCAGCTTACTTCACATAAGCATGACATCAATTCCAAAATCGCTTCCTACTTAATTATTTACTTAATATATGCTTGTCTCTCTTTATAAGCCACGAGATTGATATATTTCTAGAACCAAAGTAATTGATTTCTAGATCCACAATAGTTGTCGTTCAAACCAGATAATCCTAACAGTCCACTGAGCATGTAAAAATGTATAAGCAAGGGCTCCATTCGGCCAAACACCCAAACCATTTTTTGTAATAATCTTTCTAGCGTAACTAAAGTTCCCTATGCTCTCCCTGACTTCTTAGGACTCCTCAACTAAATATGATAGATTACTAGTAGAACAAGTTCGCTTCGTACGCTAATTCAAAATCATAGTTCAAGATGATTCATTGATTCTGTAGTGTATATCATAATATCATACAGTTCCTACCTGCTCAAATTTAATTATACAACATAACATGCACAAAGTGCTACAACATTAGCAAGGGCATACAGACAAAATTCTATGGAAATTTTGCAACTAAATACCTACTAACTGCGTAAGTGTTTGCTCATTTGTGTTGCAAGCACTATTGACTTTACGCTAGTACTTGTTGTCACCCACTCTCGCTCTGCACGGCGTTGACGTTGTCTAGCATTTTTGGCTCGTTTTGGTGCCAATCTAGCATCTCTCTCAACGAATGCAAGTCTGAATCTTTCAGCAATTGGCAACTCAATTGAGTTGAAAACAGGTGAGGTTGTCTTAAGCCTAGATCCAGGAACTAACCAAGTTTTTGGGTCAATATCTTCCACAACAAAGTCATCCAATGCTACGCCAGCTAAAGCATGCCTGGGAATATCAATTCCTTTGTGGCCAAAGAGTGACGGTTTAGGATTTACTATGATACGCGGGCATTCTATTGATAGAGTCTCCAATGAATCTTCATCAATTTTTGGCTGCAAGACAAGCAATTAGAACAACTGTATATAACTTGGAACAAAAGAAAAGCCATTTAAAGGAAGAATCCCATAAGTAATCGGTAATCAAAGTTGAAAGAGCATGTGGAGGATCGTTGTATATAGAAGTGAAAATTGGGTGGCAGGTAGGATGACGATTAAGGTCTGGTGGTGGTTAGGTTGGATTGATATTTTCACGTAAACATTATTGCATTAAATATGATTAAAAAAGTATTTTATTATCTAAAAAGCTTAAACAAAACGAATTTGAGTGGTATATACATCAGAAGCACACTATAGAGTATAGATGATTTTCAACCCATTTAATGCATTTTCCCCATTCTAATTTTTTATCTTTGACTTTACTGATATGAACCTTCTATGATAACTATATATAAAACAGAACCAACATCCACCCATTTTAAGGAAATGAGTTGAAATTGTAACTTCCGGTTATATAACGTGTAATAATTGTGTAAGTGCTTACCCATACAAGCCAACGTAACGCTTGTGCTCCATGCACAATCTCTGTTGTATCAAGTTCCTCCCATGAATCCCCTTCAACGTCATTCAGTGTCGGTTTCAATATGCTCAAGGAGCTGCGTGCAGTGTGTTCACTCCTAGGGCATCCTCTGCAATATTAACTGTGTTCATAGCCCGTTATGAGGTATAGCAAACCCAATAATATTGGGTTGTTAATCTTGTGGGATAATAAGACAAGACATGAAGACTACTAATGAAGAAGGTGGTGTGAGGTGAAAATAGAAGATATAAAGAACATACCCCCATCGCAGTATCTCAAGAAAATGGCACCCCTTCACAAGTTCTGAAACACCAAATGAAGTGATTTTGCTGCAACGACTGCAGAAAATTGTATGCATCAAAAAAGCATACCGAAATTGAAACATATATATCTGTCATACTATAGCAGATCCATTTAACTAAATAATTGTATTTTACCTTATGTCCATGGCCCTCACATGACTGCAAGTCTTTATCACCTTCAACAAGCCAACATCAGAGACATCTGAATCTGATAAATCGAGAACTTCCCATGAGCTCTCTGCCAATGCAACGATCATGTCATCATTTAGCAACTTTCTTCTTCTTGCAATGGCTGTTATAGCCATCTGATAAGTTGAGCATTCATTTAAAAATTTCAGAGTAAACCAAAAAGTACTTCTAGAAAAACATATTGAACATCCATCACAAGCATGTCATCCATATATTATGAGCGAGGTAACGTGACGCGATAATTTAATATAGAAAGCAAGATGATGAACAGCAAAGAACCAAATGTAGTTAATAAGCACCACAATAAGACCCTACAAAGACTGCACCGACTACTATAATGTAGTTTGATCATTCGTACCTATATATGACCTAAAGATTTATATAACACCTCATGCAATTAAAGATGCAAACGCCACACATACTCGATTACTCGATGAAGTTTGCCATAATAGTCATAACACAACTAACACACATACCTTAATGTCGGGTGGGAAGCCAGTTAAAACCTCTAAATCCTCAATAACATCTTCAAGATGTTTTCCTAGAATTCCAAGACATAAGCTCACCAAAGCAGGAGCTTTTCTCTTCACTAAAGGTGACCCTGTAAATATCACACAACAATTACAAGCTAGCTAATATGAACCTAACAAAATACAGAATCCTTCTATTACAAAACAGCATGGCATATACCAATTTTCAATTCTAGCTCAACTATGTTCATGTGCAAACGTAAACCACATTTTTATTTTTATATACTTCTAGGTCAGACTACATAGTAATGTGTTCAACTTTAAACCTTTGGTTACCGTATGTATCAGACCAAAAGATATACTTTTGTACATATTAAACTTCCGAACTTACTATCGTACATATTCACTGACATGGGTGGATCGAGGAAAAATTCCAACAGAGGGCACAAAACAACTAGTATTTACCCATCAACCTTTTAATGGTTGTTATATGGGGGAAAATGCATCAAACTACACTATTTTACTAAAGAAACTACATTATTTTGCAGGGGCAGTTGCCCATGCTCCCCCCACCCCATCTCCAAACGAACTCTTCATCAGGTGGCCCAATTTTTAACATGATAGCAGTATATACTGACACGTCATGATAGTAGGTGCTACATCACCTTATTACACGATGTCACATACATAAATCATCAATATTCAGAAGTTCAGTACATACAAAACGATATTCTTTTGTCCAACACGTACAATAGCGAACATCCCTTCTTTATTGGTAGTTAATCATCGCCAATGTGGCCTAGTGGTAAGGCGTTTTGAAGGTCTCGGAAAAGACCCGGTTCCAGACCTTTAACTATCTTGGGTTGGGCAAAAAGGTCTAGGGAATGGCTACCAGAAAACCAGTTAGGCCGCGTACATTAGAGACAAAGACTCGACTTTCCCTAGTATTCCGATCCCTCTCCGTTTACCCAATTTACTTCTTATTGGTAGCTCAAGACTATACATTTCATTATAAAAAAAAAACCCTCAAAAAGAAAATTCAATATCACAAAATCACAACACTATACACCTAAAGTTGACATCTTTATCAGCAAGTTACAAAATTTTAAGATCATTAGACTAGTATTAATTCAGATAATTACAAAATACCATAAAAAAAAAAAGAAAAAAAAGATAGAAACTTACAAGATGATTGAAGTGATGGGTTATTATTATAATTCTTGAATAATTTGTTGGAATTATTATTAGCATTATTCAAATTTATATTTTGAATCGATGTTTGTATGGATTCCAAACTCTTGTTTTTATCCATCAAAGATTTATAAAATTTGCCGGAATGAAATCGGAGCTCCGGCAAAGTTCTGAAAGACTTACAGAAATATGGGCGGTGAATATACACACACATATATATTATTTCGGTTAAGTCCTTTGGTGTTCCATATATGTTGATTTCAGCCCCTATTGTATGACTAGGGTGTATGACAGACATGAGTGAAAATCCAAAAATACCGTACTGTATGTATAGCCGTATAAGAGCATCCATAATGGCTCTAACCTATCAATAGTTTTTTTTAATTTCCATCTCATAATTTTTTTTTCATTTTTCTTTATCATATAAAATAGATATTAAGATGTACTTTTTAAGGAAAATAAAAAGTGATCATAAAAATACGATTTTAAGTTTGTTAGATTCGTATTGACATAAGCTTTTTTATCATAAATTTATTTTTCAAAAATTTATATATTAAGTATAAATATTTAACAAAATAGATAAAATAAGACATTTTATTTAAGATAGAAAATGAAAATAT
>JANDBE010000028.1:2966417-2976884 GCA_024320915.1 Erigeron philadelphicus
GTATTGCTTCTCGTAGTTTTATTCTGAAGTTAATTGCAACTTCTTTTCATTGATTTTTGTTGAGTCTTTTCCATTTCAAGAATTAAGAAGCTGTGTATGAAGATCATGAAGGAGACATAGATCTGCTCTTCTTCGTCTATCTCGAGATTTAAAACTTCTAAAATTAGATGCAAAAACGTCTTCGTTTTCGCCGGAGACAAATCCCGAGGATGTTCAAGGTGAGACAAGAGTTTCATAGGGCGGATTTGTGCCGTTTAAGAAGAGTTTGTCCACGGGTGACATAGATTCGGATGGCGAAGGTCTAGAGGTTAGCTTAAACTCGAACAAACTGTCGGCGGTTTCTAAGTTAGTTAAAGAAATTGAAGAAGAAACCATCTCCAGATCCAACACCGACGAGGTGTTGGAGTAATTAATCTAACAATAAATTAGAGTTCATTGCTAAAAAGTAAAACTTTTAAAGGTCATTGCTATTTCTGTAAATTGGTCGAAAGGTCAATTCTATTTTCTGTCTTATAAAGAATGTCATGTAATAAAAAATGTCCACGTCACCATGTACACATGTCAGATTTTACTATTTTCGGTAATAAATGAAAGTTCATTTCTAAAAAACAAAACTTTTAAATGTCACTGCTATTTTCGTGAATTGGATGATAGGTGCTTTCTATTTTCTGCAGTATCCCTACATAAAACTAAAAGATAAATTAATTGAACATATACGAAACTATTATTGGAATTTTAGAAGAATACACAAATATATAATGGAATGTTTTGAAAGAGAATACACAAAAATATAATATCTTTATATAATAATCCTTTTTCAGATAGATTAATCGGGCATTCCAGGTAATTATTTTATTAACTTCATAATAAAAACCAAAAGTTGCTATTGTTCACTTTTTCCGCCTAAGACTTTTTTGTCAAATATAACTGCAGGCAAAATGACTCAGAAATGTGACATTTAAATATCGAACTTGCACTTGCTTATTACTAGGTGTTACTTTTTCACTAAACAAGTTCACATTTAGAAGCTTAAGAACTACCTTGATATGAATTATGACATAGACCATACAACCATCATAGTAACCGATATATTAGCCTTCAGGATAGTTACTAACGGTATTGGCATTCTGGTACTAGAAGTCGGATGATACAAATACCATTTTGAAACCCGTCTATATTCGTATAAAGGTTTGAATGGCAACAAGCCAATGTGTTCAGTCAGAAAATGAAAGGGCCATCAATACAATACACATCAACCAACCTATCTATATCGACTCACAGTAATTTAGCCACAACACCGACCAACCATTGTGTGTATGCTCATTACGAGATTCGTAGTTGACATGATAAAATGTTTGCGTTTAACACCACAAACTAATACTTTTCAACCCAGTTTCAGTGCTGCAAATGATTTAGCAACGCCAATTGCTTCATCTACATGATCTATGCCGGGTCCCTGGAAAGAAGCATATAGTGAGATGAGCAGGTTATAAAGGATATTAGGCAACTTCTGAACCATTTGGCCCGGTTATTTCTAACATTTTTAATATATTACACCCACGAGATATAATAAAACCCATTGTCAACCCATTTATAAGTAAAACTAAAAATGGCTACCCCAAATAATCTAATTAGAAGCTAAAGAATCTATCATACCTGGCCTGCAGCAAGACCGCCTTTCCCACCACCACCTTTGCCTTTTAGAGGGTTGAGTGCCGCTTCCAGCCAATCTTTAACCTTCAAGTGGCTGCTTTGATTGCTGTTAACTGGCACACCTGCGCAAACTAAGGCCTTCTTCGATTGTTCATCAGTGCTGATAACCATCACTGCCATTCCCTGCCCACCACGAAAACCATAATTAGATAATAAGAGTATCAAGAAAACAACCACAAAGCCAGAGTTTTCAAACAACCCTCTGCTCCATGACTTTAACAACTGCACCACGAATAGCATCAGCATCCGATCCTACTCCAACATGTGTAATGCAAAAGGCCTTGCCCTCAGAAGCGGCAGCTTCTGCTGATTCAGTGGCAGCTTCAACAGCTTTACGTATGTTCTCCTCCCCAGTTTTCTTTTTTGCTTTATTTACTTGATCCTGAAATCAATACACACACGGTTATCATCCATTATAGTAGATATAGGTGACAAGTGTGTGACAGAGCACATATGGTCGTGGTAAAGAATTATATCTTACCGAAAGAATAAGCATTTTTGCCTTTATATCAGCCTTTCTTGAGGTTGGAATAGCTGCAGAGTCTACTTGACCATTTAATGATTTCACTTTCTGAAATAACAAAAGCATGTCATAATTCCTAGAATTTCAAGACAAATAACAAAACAAATTAAGCAGAAGCAAATAAAAGCATAGATCAAGTCTCAAGAAGCGACAATCCTGCAATTTCAATTTGGACTGTGCACAGATAAGATGAAGATAAAATGCTACATAAAAATGTATGAACGTTTGATATTAAAGATGGCAAATAAACAAGCCCAGGTTGATTGGGTGTGATTTGAAACATGATGGTCTGACTGGGTATACCTAAACACTATATCAAAAACATGTATACAATCAATCTGCTATTATGATTACAAGTTTCTTAATAAAGCAATTTATAAGATTTGTATTCACAAAATTATGTAAATACCCTTCACGTGGCTCTCACCCCGTTGTACCAATTGACCCATTTCATTAAGAAAATCCTTTGATTTTAATTCAAGGATAATACTTATGACCCATCAGAGATTATTAGAAATAAAAGAACAAATCGACCTCAAAATAAAAGCTATAAGATATTCCCCCATGTATTACTATATAATAAAAAGCAAACCTTCTCAAGAAGGTCTCCTTCTAGTTTTGATGCCATGTCAACCTCCTGCTCAAGTTCCTGAGCCTTTTTCATAGCCTCAAAAGCATAATCTGTTGTTACAGCAGTAACTCTACGAATCCCCTTGGCAATTCCCTCCTCAGACAAAAGTGCAAATGCCTTCGCCTCTCTTGTATTTGAAATGTGGGTCCCTAAGAACATTTTGAAGTTCAATATATATAACAAATAAGGGAGCTTTGTAAAAATCAGTAATCTCAAAAACGTGTGTACCTCCACAGAGTTCTGCAGATATGGATAACCATTTTTCATCTTCAGGATCTGCAAGGAGATCATCAACTTGTTCACCAATTGCAACAATCCTAACCGGATCAGGATACACCTTTACCAGAATAAAAATATATTAGCACCAGTCGGACGGACAATATTCATAACAGTAAGATTGCAATCAACCCTTTACTTGTAATAACTTAACTTGGGATAAGTTTTATCTAGAAAGAGTAAATCAAACATAAATACACTTAAAAAAAAAAAAAGACGACCCAAAAGTACCTTATAATGCCAAAAACTGCCTCATTCATTTCCAGAAAAAGATTACAATTAGAATAATATAATTGTAATCTTGATTTATACGGGTCAACCCAACCCCTAAAAATCAGGGTTTGACATCTAATCCCCAATCCCCTTCCCAAAATATCAAAAACATTGTATAGAAATGAGCATCACGTAACTCAGACCACTCACTTCACCAAAAACAGCTCGTAATCCATTTATTCGCAATGCATCAGCAAGGCTTGCCTCCTTCGCAGAAACATCTAACTCAGCTATAATTTGTTCATTCACAATAGATTCAATTTTGAGAAGTTCCTCCGGCTTTACAGGCTTCCCTGTAAAAAGTATGCAAGTATATATACACAACTGAGGTGGCAAAAAAGAGAGAAAGAAAAATTAATTACTAATGAGCATACCATGGGAGAAGTCATATCTTAATTTTTCTGGAAGAACAATGGATCCTTTCTGGTTAACATGAGTTCCGAGTACTTCCTGCAAATACATTGCAATGTCGAATCTTCAACTATGACCAATAATAAAGATTTGGAAGTGATGTTTATAGATTACCCTGAGTGCAAAATTTAACATGTGTGTACAGGTGTGGTTCGGAGCAATCCGCTGACGTCTTACATAATCGACCTGTAGAAGATCTCCAAAAGGTCAAAAACGTTCCAAGACAATATAAAAGCCAAATGGGTAGGAATGACAACGGGTCAAAGTGGGAAGATTTAGTTTGTTTGCCCAAAAGATATTTGATCAAAAACATTATGTTTATTCTTTTTATCGAACCCTTTTTAATATATCACAACCAAACCAACTCATTATTTAGTAAGTGGTAAAAATAGCCAGCTCAAAAATAGAGATTCTACTACACATGTCAGCCTCTTCACCTTGCATATAACTTCATCACCAACATGAAACTTGGCAGACCCAGTAACTTTACCCAGATGTATCACAAAACCACCATAAACTTGAACGTTGCTCACTACAAACGGTCCAAGAGGGCCTTCAAGTAGTCCAGTATCAAATATCTAGAATCCAAGTCAACCATGTCAGATTTTGAAGCACATACTTCTACCACATTATATGGTTCGCCAAATTTGGAAAATATCCAGCACTAACCTGACCACCTTGCTCGGCATAGAAACTTGTGCTCTCAAGAATTATACCAACATCAACGCCAGCATCAACATGTTCAACATACTCATGGCCCGTGTAAATTGCTTTTATCACACTTTCGTGGTCCTGAAATTAGTTAAAATGACGGCATTCTTCATCATCCCACCTCAAAGGATAATATATTCTTAGCAACAGATTGCAACGCCTATGTAAGTTTACAGGCTCATCTACATACCTCAAACCATGTATACTTAAAACTATCGTTTGTTGTAGCCACGCCTCTATTATGCAGTACTGAAGTAGCTTCTGCATCCATGACAATCGCACCACCGTTACCCTATATGAAAATACATGTTAATGTTAGTGAATAGAGAAGCTTAGCAAGATGCCTGCCATTTTTAATAAAAATTGCGGTAAACACAAGAATAACTATAAATCAGCCTCATTTTTTCATATTAAGTTGGATGCAAATAAAAGATAGCAAAGCAAAATGATTAACCTTATTCTGGGCATTCCTGGACTTTTCTCTTGCTTCATCCATAGCACGATTAAAACCCTCAACATCAACCACAAGCCCTCTTTCTTCTGCCATCAACTGAAAGAAGAATATTCAATGTTTATAATGCAATAGATGTCAAAAAAGATGTAAAAATGCAAGGAAGAAAATCCTTCCACACACCTGAGTCAAATCCAATGGAAAACCATAGGTATCCCACAGCACAAATGCATCCTGCAACCAAGATTTGTGTTTAAAAAGAGAAACGAAAAACAGACAACTAAGAACCTAGCAATTAATGAATTTGTGTCTAATAAATAATAAATACCCTTACATTGAACAAACAAATAAAGGAAAAACATTCTAAACCATCATTATATCAAGATAAAAAAAAATAATAATAACTTTGAGCAAGTGCAACAGAATCATAAACGATAAGAATAATACAACGAATACATGAAACATAAAAGCTTGCCTGTCCACTGAATGACTTTCCCTTAACATCTTGAGCAGTCCTCTTAAACTTCTCAATTCCCTATGAACCACCACGAGCACTTAGTCCTTACATAAATACATCTTATATTTTCTTTTTCTCTTCCAGTTCTTAGGATCAAGAAACATTTTTATAAAAAGAATTCGATCAAGATAGAAAAGAACCCAGTAGATTTGTAGTCTAAATTTATGAAAAGAACGATTGAAGTCAATTCATTCACTAGTTTTAAATCTTAACTCTACCCTTTCTGTGTAAAACAGATGAATAGTATAATTACGTCATTAAACAAGATTACAATCAATAGATCAAACTTACATGAAGTAATGTCCTCCCAAAACTTGCTTCCTCGTCTGCTATGACCTCTCTAATATGTTCCTCTTGTGCTTTTAGCTCAGGAAAAACATGGCCCATTACATCCACCACAACTTTCACTAATCTGATTATATCACGACAAAGGTTACCAGAAATTACAAATACAAAAACGCATAAATAAATCCTAGTAAAAAATAGCATGTATATAAAATTAAAGAATATTTTGATATCTACCCGTTGAAGAATCCTTGCTGCGCTTTCAATACTTCTGTTCCATAGCGTACGGCTCGCCTAAGAATGCGTCGCAGAACATACTCACGCCCTTCATTGCCTGTAAGACAAAAAAATTATCATAATGTTGTCTGACACAATTAATAACTGAATATTACTAAAGAGGTATACATAATACAAAACCACGGATACTAGTTTTTATGACGGATAGAGAAAAGATTTTTAATGATATAAAACAGAAAGGTGAAACAGAGCAAGCCATCATAACAACCTGGACGAGAACCGTCTGCAATAGCAAATGAAAGCGTTCTAATATGGTCAGCAACAACTCTATAAGCCATATCAATTCCGTCTACATCATCTGGCCCCACTTTGCCTGAATATGGCCTAGCACCAGTTGCCTGCCCAAATGGCATTGAAAAATGTTAGTAAAAACACACTGAAAAGGTATGAACATAAAAAGTTAATTCTTGTATGCATTTTTATGTACCTGCTGGATAGCATCAAAAATAGGCATAAACACATCAGTATCGTAGTTGCTCATCTTGTTCTGAAGAATTGAAGTCAATCTTTCAAAACCCATGCCAGTATCCACATGTTGAGCAGGCAACGGTTTTAAGGAGCCATCAGCTTCCCTGTTAAACTGTAAATTAAAAAATTAAAACATTTAGAAAATGTACGTTTACTGGAACACAAAGCTACACGAAACAAATTTCAGGAGCTTCACCTGAATAAACACGTTATTCCATATTTCGATCAAAGTAGGGTCATCATTGTTTACCAACTCTGCGGCCTCACGACCACCAATTCTATCAAAATGTATTTCAGTGCAGGGTCCACAAGGTCCAGTATCACCCATTTCCCAAAAGTTATCCTGCCACAAAAATTAAACAAGTAAAAAGGCATGAATGGTTACTCCAGAGTAATGTTTCCGGATTTTTGTAGCAGGCTCGACTCCCAACACTTTCTCTTATTCACAATTGTGTAAAATATGATCACAAAAAAAAACTCTTACAACAATGATCTAGATTTTTATTATAGATAATTAGGTCGTAAGTTGTATTAAGAAATATATTTTCAGCAACTAGTTCGAGACGTGTGTCACAAAAAACAACTTAGGATATGAAAACCTTACATTTACATGATCATGTATATGCATGAAGCATATGATCCACACACCCAACTACCAAAGGCACCTATTCTAAATCAAGCCCACAGGCCATAATCTATACTTGAAACCAATGTTTTAAAATCTGGTTCCAACCGGCTGGTCGGGCCGGTTTGGCCGGTCCGGATTTTAAAGCCTGTGTTTTTAAGCTATTTCGAACAGTTCACCCAGTTTTGGGTCTCTACTTTTTTTTAGAAAAAATGTTTTGAAGAGGAATGCTACACTCACAACAAATTACAAACACATTTTTACAAAATGATGTGGCAACTTAGGTGTACCAATTACATATAAAGCTATCTTCTCTTTCCTCATTCTTTGGTAACACATCACTTTGTAAAAATTTGTTTGTAATTTGTTAGTAAACTTGGCATTTCTCTTTTTTTGAAAATTTTATTATGATGTGTATACTTAAATGCTACTTTTAGTTGTTTGTGAACTTTAAAACTTGTATTTTTTTGGATTATAACTATTCGGTATAGCTTTTGAGTTGATTGTAATTATATTTTGATTATTTTCATTGGATTGTAGCAAGTTTATTAGTATTTTCATAAACTTAAACTAAATATAAATAAAAAATACCCAACCGGTTGAACCTTCAGTTGTGTTAAATAAGCAATACTAATCAGAAAAGAAACTGAATAAACTAGTAAAAAAAATACATACTTTACAGCCAAATGGCAAAACTCGTGCAGGAGGCAGATACTTTAGCCATATATTTTTAGCTTCGCTATCAGCAGGAAGGCCCAATTTCTCGTCACCACCAAAATAAGTAGCATATATTCGATCAGCAGGTAGCTTATAAACCTGTATATTGATAATTAAATAAGAAAATAAAAAACAAAGATTACTTCAGGTGTACTAGAGCTAACAAGACACAAAGAATATGATAATTGAACGAGTCATGCACACGCAGGTCTAGTTTTATATAATGAGATAAACAACGATGTCATTACCGTTGTGAGAAGCTCCCACGCCCATCCAATGGCTTCCTCTTTAAAATAATCGCCAAACGACCAGTTACCCAACATCTCAAAGAAGGTGTGATGATAAGTGTCTTTGCCAACATCATCAAGATCATTATGTTTCCCACCTGCCCGGATACACTTCTGTGTATTGCAGGCACGGGTAAGTTTGCTCAATTGAGTGTTTGGGTCAGCAGTACCCAAGAAAATCGGCTTATACTGATTCATACCTATATATATTACAAATACAAACAAAAAACAAAAATTTTCAATATGTGAACTTCAAATAATTACTACCAACTGTTTGCGTAAACCGATCATAATAACCTTTCTACTATTCATATACAACAATTCAAACCGTAAAACGAATAAATCTAAAAGCAACAAGAATTGGGCATAAACTTGTCAAAGGCAAACAAATATTATACAAAATAAATAAAGTCAAACTGAGCTAAAATATAATCGAAAATATCGAAAAAGGAAACGAACCGGCATTAGCGAATAAAAGCGTAGGATCATTAACAGGAACAACAGGACTAGATTTCCAATACACATGATTCCTCTCTTCAAAAAACTCTATAAAAGTTTTCCTCACTTTATTCGCCGGCCACTCAACTTCCGCCGCCGCTTGAGACCCCATACTGCTATCGATTACCGTCGCAACCGTCGATATATTTAGTATATTACAAACCCTAGGTTTTAGATTATAATTATAATAATGATTGATATATGGAAGTGAAAATAAGGAAGGAAATGAACGGCGATTGAACGATGATGATGATAATAGGTTTAATTTGCTAGTGAATTGAGCCTTCATACATTTGTACGGACGGCGGCGGTGATTTTTGGTGAAACGGCGGCGGTGTGTGTGAATGAGTGTGTGTGTATAGGCTGGTAGGGGATAGGATAAATAAGGGAAGTTGGCCACTAATTTAATTAATTGGAATCAGAATAATAAGGATAAATTAAATTAAGGAAACAGCGAAGGATTCTTGTCAAACCGACGTGGTCAGATGTTAGGGTTTTGACTTGGAGTGTTGATAAAAACAACTTTTGGCCGGCCCAACTAAATGGTTCGTTTTGACATGACCAAATATTTTGAAAAATAAGTTTAAACCGGTAAACAGTCCGTCTACTAGTTTAACTCAAGACGGATGGTAATCGTGGTGAACTGTGGTTTTTTATTTCAGAAAAGAGGGGGAAGGACTAATGCTTTTTTGTCACACTTTTCTATCTATTAATGGGCTAATCAAACACTAATAGCCTTTTTGTAACAATACACAAATGTAATAGTGGTAATGGTTGTCAATGTAACAATACATTAACCCTCTATATGGCTACGCTAAATATATGACAGTTACTGAATTGTATTCATAAGCTTATTGTCTGCCCAAAATAAAACTAACAAACGTAGTAAACGTGACGCAACGCGCAGGGGACGAAAACTAGTTATTTCTAAAAAACACAATTTTAATATATATTTTCTAAAATATAGTAATTAGGTTTTCCAAATACACTATTTTAATAATTAAAATTTCCTAAAATTTAGCCTAAAGAAACATACAGACAGACTATAAGCAGTAGCTCTACAAGAGACATGATCTAATATACGTACGTACAGTAGTTCAAAAATAGAAAAGGAATATGAGACCATCACTGTCTTATCAACATTAAATGCTTAACATTCATGGTCTGATGCACGTACGTAGAGTAGATCTAATCCAAGAGTTGTTTGTTAGATGTAGATGATTAGAAAGTGGTGTTTTATGGGTTTTGTGGGCTGTTTTCGAACCAAACAACAAGAAAAAGAAGAAGAAGAAAAAGAGTTTTGACTTGCTAAATCTTATTATTAAGCATTAATCTTCAAGCCTTTGATGTTCTAAACAACCTTGATTACTATTTGAATGGATTAAGATGCGTTTGATAGTGGTTTGTGGTGGGTAAGGGGCGGCAGCCCTCTAGGGTGGTGGTGGTCGTGGGTTTTGAGAAAGAGAAAGAGGAGAAGTGTGTATTTTAGAGTGTAAGAATAGTTTAGTGCATGATTAGGGTATGAATGTAATAGATTAGTGAGTTTATATAGTTAAAGTTAGTATGGGGAGGGGGTGAGGCCGAAATTTACAAGGTCTTGGAAGGCTTGGAGTGTAATTTATTTTAATTATTTTTATTAGTTTAGTTAGTAGTAGAATTATTTATTTGTAAGTTAGTTTAAGGTATAATATTTTAACATAAGGTTTATTATTATTATTATAACATAAGATTATCATTATAATTATTAAACAAAATAATCATTTTCTTTTATTTAATATTTCATT
>JANDBE010000028.1:2980829-2991341 GCA_024320915.1 Erigeron philadelphicus
GTTCCGCTTGCTAGTCTTCGTCCAAAAGTCTTGTGGCTTCGTGTTAAGTTGAGTAGAGACGTTTGCCTTCACTTGCACGCCTTGTGAACCTATCATAACATGTCATCCCATTAAGTACCAAAAGTTCACATTTCTTAACGCATTTAGACATCAAAACACGACCTAAAGATATAGGAATAATCACAAAATGGATGCTCATCATGTCCCACGGATGACACCAATTTGTTTGATCAAATAATCGCACTATGGCTCAATCGGAGGTATGAGTGTGGAAATTGGGATGTTAATGGTGATTTGAAGGCGATTCCCTAAAGGTAATAGGGCTATGGCCGCTTTACGCCTTGGTAATGTGATGTTTTGTGTTGTCGCCGGGGTTCGGATCCGGCTAAACACTTTATGTGTGTGGTATATGCAGAGTGCAGGAAGATGATCCGTCTTCGTGGTTCTTCCTCTATTTATATAAAGGGTATAGGCTTAGAGAAGGAGATAAAAGAGTTAAGGTGAATCCCTTTCTTCGGAGCTTGGTGTTTGTTACGTTGAGCTCCGGATTGGTTGTTCTGAACGGAGATCGAGCTCCATTCTGGGTATCTTTAGACAAGTGATTTTACCTGTTCGAAGGTAGCTTCAGATATGGAGGTAGAGCTCCGTATAGTATATATCATCAGTGTTTATCCTGGTTCCGCAACAACCTACGTATTTTATTGAACATAATTAATAGAATAAATTTGAAAATTACACATTGTGTTCGACTGCTATTTACTTTATTATATATCATATTAATAGTTCCGGTATTTAGTTTCTTGCATTTACATTAAGTTTATATAAATGATTGAAATCTAGATCGTCTCATTAAACTAGTTTACTCTTCAGATTGGTGAAGCTTGTCAGTTATTGTTATTGATATAGAGGTGTCTTTGGTATCCATACGGTTTGAGACTTACAAACCAAACTGCTTTTCCTTCTCAAATGAGATTTAAAGTGTCTATTTTACGTTTTACCCCCTCTTTCCATTCCTTTATTGGTGTACCACAAATACTCATAATTAAATAATCCGTATGTATACTTCAACTTTTAAAATAATTACATTACTCATTTTTAATATCAATTATTATATATCAATACTTTACATTTAACCGTTCTTTGTAACACCATCACCAATTGTTGTCACCACAATCACTATCATATTACACAAGAAACCCTTCTAGCTTTATAAAAATGGGACATTTCATATTTTCATTCCAACCTTAATCTAGAGTCTATTAAATAGATGCTCACCTTCAAAGGGAGGCAAAGTACACGTTTGACCCGTCTTAATAAAAAGTAGTAGAAAATATGTCAGCCCAAAATTAGCTAACACACAAATTTCTCTCTTATATTAATAGTGATGAAGTGATAATAATAAATAAAAAACGCCGTAATTATCTCCCCCAACTACACACAAAAACACAAACATCATTTCAGTCTCCTCACTCTCAACAACACCAAAAATTTAGGGTTTCAAATCTCTCTGTTTATATCTAAAACCCTAACGGTACACTTTTATTTCCTCAAATTTACATCATTATTATAAATGTCTATATATACTTATATTATACATCTGTATCTATATATGTTGTTAACATTTTTACTGCATTTTGATATTTTTTATTTTGACAAATTGATGCAGAAATGAATGATTTATAGATGGAAGGAAGCTTCTTGATTAACTGGAATTGGTAGTTATATGAGTATATCTTCTTTTGTATTTATTACTTATTTGATTAAATGATAATTTGATGTGTTTTGCATCTTACTCCAACTTTGTTTTGCTTTTATTTTTTGGATTGTGGTTGACTTTGCCTGTATGATTTATTTTTTCGGATGCTCGGTTAAGATTATAGATACTATGTGTTTTTATTGTTCGTTAAAATGATGTGATTGGATGATTACATTTGGACTATGTTGTTGTAGTATTGTGTTGTGTCAGGATAATGAAGAGTGTTATTTAATGCGTGAGTGCCCAACGGAAATTAATAGATATAGCCGGTCAGAGGCACTCCCAGTTTTACCAAAAGTTTTGAGTTCGATCCTCAGGAATGCAAACCTTGAGGTTTTTCCCTCTGAATACTTGTACCGGCTTATAGTCAACATCTCGTTGTCTAGGGTACGTGCAAGGTTTCACCATTATATGGTGAGGCTTCTCTGATGTCGTATTTCAACTGAATGCCCGATAGAAGAATTAGATATAGTTATGTATCTATACATGCATATCAACTGAAAAAGTTGTCGGTGATTTTATGGGGCAAAAATAGTATTGATCTAAGAGCTTTGAGTATTGTGAGTTCATAGGAGGGGATGTAGTAGATCAATTGGGGCGGTGTTCAGATGATTCTAGATGATGATAATGATCATAGCGTATGACTTGTTCAGTTGTTCTTTGACCCAAGTTGTAATTAACATTGATTTGGTGTGAATAGATGAACCTATTTATCTGATATATGTTTGGAGAAACATTCTCGTTCACAAGATAAGCGATGATTGCTGTGTTGTGGCCTTGCTGATTTTTAATTCATTAAATCTTTTATTGTATATATTGGAATAGGATTAACTAAGTAACTAAATCTCATATTTTTCTCGAAAGTTTGTTTCATTATGTTACTTGTGGAAATTTGTATTAATATAAAGGATGTATTGGAATTTGATATAGTGCTTATGCTTTTCTCTTTTGTTATAAATTTGTGTATTATGCAGATAAAAGCTTCAGACTTTTGAAGGAAAAACTGCATATATTATCATAGCTGCAGAATATGGACCCGATGAACCATGAAGTGACGCACGATGCCTCACCAATGGGTACAGAAAAACGAAAACGCGGCCGCCCACGAAAGGATCCTAGTGAAAAGCGAGCACAAAAGATGCGCTCACAAGCTGCTGCTCGTATGCCTTCTGGTTTTGTACAATTGAACAAAGCTCCACGGGTTGACCCGATCAATGATCCAACTGAAGTTATGATTGGACAGACTGTCACTGGTGTTGTCGAAGCAACTTTTGATGCTGGTTACCTACTCGCTGTCAGGATCGGGAACTCAAATATCACATTGAGGGGTGCTGTTTTCAAACCGGGACACACTGCTCCCGTCACACCTGAAAATGACGTGGCACCTCATGCTGAAATGATCAGAAGAACCGAAGTTCCATTCCCAGCAGAGCTTCTGCCTAAGCGTAGACGCAAACGTCGATCAAAAGAGAAAAGTATGCAGCTTGTGGCTTATGCAGGAAACGGAGGCGACCCGGTGCGTCCTAATTCACCACCTAAAGGGAACTATGTTCTAGCCCCTTCTGTCCCATCAGTTGGTGCGAGAGGATCTGTTGTCCCCGTCGTTCTTCAACCACTTAACCTATCAAATGGTCTATCGACCAATCAACCCGCACCTCATTTGAGGGCTGCACAAGGCAAGCCAGTGCACTCAGTTCTGCCATTGGCGGTTTGCCCACCGAATGGCTCAACAAGCCAAGTATCTGAGTCTCAAACTAGCTCCCCCTTTACAGTTACACCCACGGGGTCCGGAAATGATAATGCTTCTTTCAGACAAACAGAAGCGGCTAAGGCGAATAAATCAAATGATGCGCATGATCCAGTTGTGAAAACAGAATTAGATGTTGGGGACATGAATGAGCCTCTTTTTGTCGAACCCCTGCAAACTCGACACACAGTTCATCATTTCCAACCTCCACCTGGAATGGGAGCTGTGATGCATAGTGGAACTGGGAGAATGACGGAGCTTTTGCAGGTAAAATGTCATAGGTGTCCATTTTCATAGCTACATTATGTTTCTTAAAATAAGTGGTAAGCATATATTGGATTACAAAATTACAAAATCAAATTGAAAAAGATGAACAAAGACATTGGAGAAAAAGTGTAGTATTAGATTTGGCAAATTATACCCTGTTACCAATGAATGAATTGATTCAAACGATTTAGGTTATGTTATTATACATCTAAAAGTGGAAAAAGATTGAATGCGCGCAAAATGTATATTAATGCATGTGTTCATCGGTGAAAAATGGTTTCTGGTTGAAACCATCTCGACACTACCTTTAATATCCAAACTGATTCATCTAAATAATTGGTTTTAGGCTGTTCAGCAGAATATCGGTGGTGATGACCATGGTTCTCGAAATGGACATCCAGCCGGAGTTTTTAACATGAGTCATAACAGAGATGATGAAACTGGTCAGGCCGGAAGGATGTAAGCTAAGTCGGTATATGGCATTTTCTCCAGATATCGAATGCAACCAAGATTTGTTTGGTGGTGGACCGCAAATGCAGAAAACGTTCGTGGACTTTGTTTTCATCTTATAGTGCAAAAGAACAGCTAGTGTTAGGATCAGTTTGTTTACTGTGTCATAGAGAAGCCCTTGTTTATGTTTCTGAAATGAGAAAGATTGGCCTGCTAACTTTGTTAAACTTTGGTAAAAATTAGAAGTTTCGTAAGTAATGTATGCAAGAAAAGATGATATCGTTTTCATTTCATTAAACAAGTAGTGTTTTGAATAATGTTATGTTTGTGTTTTGTACTAGTCCTTTTTTCAGGTTGGTATAAGCCGGGCAGAGTTGATTCGTTTTTATATAGAATGAGTAGTTGAACAATATGAAATGTAACTCAAAGTCTCAAACTTGCTATAAAAGAATCAATATAACCACTCTTTAACCATCCTGTATTTGAATTACAAAAAGAACAAAACAGAATGAAGGTGACAAACCCCTTGGTTACACCTTAAAATTTTCACTCGTATAGACATGGAACCTGAAACTGGGAAAAAGAGCAAGGAAACCCACTATTCAAAAGAAGAAAAAAATACGTCAAAACTTGATGAAGGCCTTTTCACCCGTCTAAAATCATATAAATCTTGAAACCTCTATTTTATCTTCACTTCTAAGAAAACTTTGATACAAAGTAACCGTTGGATCCAGGAACCGACATTGGGCGGATCATAGGGTAAGGTGGTTGCGAAATGGGAATGTGGCTTGGCAAAACAAAAGGTGCCTGACCACCACCTGCGGCTATAAAAGGAGGAGTTGTGCATAACTGTACTGCTTGACCTGCTGCATTTACTGCAACAAAGATAAACATTTGGAGATATTTAGATGAGTATTATAAGAATAGACAGAAAGCAGGGTTCTAACCGTGGTTAAGCTATTTGGAGTTGTATCAGTCTTGGTGAAAATTTAATAAATGAACAATTTTACGAACACAAAATATTTCAGTCCCTTGCATCTTTAAATTTTAAAACTTGAATTAAAATTGATCCAAGACTTTGAAAATTAATGGCAAACTTACGGACTGAAAGTTCATTCGACTATAGAGCTTAAGTGAAGCTCTTATACCTTGGTGTTTAGGGACATGGATTTGGTGAGGAGTTAAGATGGAGCATGTAGACATCTGAGGGAAGCCAGTTGTGCTCGGGACGATGTCCTTCATAAACAATCATGAAATTATCAAGATGTATAGCAAAATAGAAGTATAAATAAACGAAACAGCTATAGTAAACATCACAAGAAACTTTAAATCAAAGTGCTTATAGCAAAAATCTTACTTGAGAAACTGGATGAACATAGACAACCGGTCCCAATCTTCCAACCATTACCTGTCAAATTCCATACAAAATTTTATCAAAAGTTCAAAACACCTCTCATTATCAAAAATCGTAAAAAAATATTTACAGAAAAAAAAAGAAATTCTTTTTACATTCTGAGGACTTGGCTGGACATAAGTAGGGGCCGTCTGAACTTGATGATATTGCCCACCATTTCTGACTGGCTGAGCCCTGTGCATGTATCCAATAACCTAAAACCAAAATATAAAAATAAAACTCGTGTGCAAAATTCATGCTGACTAGAGGTGGCAAAAAGCTTGGGTTGGATGATTGGGTAATATGTCAAAAACGGTATTCGGATAATTCAGTGCAAGTCAGGATGGGTGACAGGTTGAAATGACACAAAACACCTTTAGTCTATATCTTTCAATTTCTTCATAGATAGCTAGTGTGTCGTATACAATACTATTTCAACAATAATAAGTTTATTCGTTACAAATGATTCAAAAGCTTCGATGTACTAACATATGCTTTTGGCACCAAATTCTTTTAAACCAACTTTTTTAAATTTTACAAGCTTGACATTTAGAGATATTGCATATTCTGATTTAGCACATTCACGAGTAAGTTGGACATATTTGCCACCTCAAAATACAAAAGCTGTAAATTTCATCTAGACTTACCGGCTGAGGATGTTGTACATCATTGCCTCCATATGGAAGAAACTTAAGGGGCAGGGAACGAGAAGCATACGGGCTGATTTCAACTTCCGGCTGTGGGGTGGCAACCGGGACAGCTTGATAACTGTCGTGCATGTATGCAAGATTTGTATTGTTTGCAATTGCTGGAGGGGTCGTTGATCTCTTATTTGGAAATGATGGAGAAAATATTTTTGCTTGAGGGTTAAGTTTAAACTCCTGAAGGAAAGAAAATGAATATTAAAATGAGCAAAAGATTCACTCTTCACCTCGTATTTTAAACGCTGCCATATTCCTAATTCCTACATACCTTAGGAGCTCGATTTGAGATTTTTGAAGTGACGGTTTCACTTGGAGCTGATGAGCTGACTAATGGTTCTGAAGAGACTGTGGAAGGAGCACTGACTATAGACGTTTTAGCTTGCACTTGATGAGCACCTGATTTTCTATCGACTCCAAGAGCATTGGTAGGGTGAGAGATTTCGGGTCTAAGTCCATTAGCAAACCCATTTTCGGTTCCGGATGAGCATCTGCTACGATAAATGGGAGTAATGATGTATTTGAATAACATTGATTAACAAACAAACACTACAAAACTCATTATATATTATTAAGAGCTGTTCACATTTGCGCATTAGAACTGATTATCTAGGCAATGACAATAAATTGTTAATCTTTCAACAAACAGATTCTACTTCTAGAAGTCAGGTGTACGTTTATTTATAGTTTCCAAATGAATACATTTCTATATATGTCCCATGAGACCAAATACTCTTTCATGCTCTTACCCCAACCATGGTTCTTTCAATCTTTAATGGAACTTTCGGCATGCTATTGCATTATATTACGCCATATGTTTCATGAAACTATATATTAATATATACAATATCATAAAAGCTTTACAATAGCCCTACCTTGTTTGATTAGCATGCACTTGACCAACATTTGGCTTGTTAGATGTTTTGTTTCCTTCTGCCAATGGAGTTCCATTAGAAGGTGGAGTGCATGCAACAGCCCCTGTATTGTCTCCAGTTTCATGTCCTGCAGAACCATTGGCTGGAAGCAAAACTTTCTGTGAACAATACAACATTAGTATATCAGAACATGTCACAATATGGAAATAATCATAAAAGGTATAGAGTGACGAGTAGACACCTTTGGTACCACTTGAACAAGATCCTTTGAATGGATTACAAGTGTTTCTATGACATCCTCACTCGCCACATTCGATTTACAGGTCCCTTTCTTGATCATCTTTGCAGACTTCAATACAATTGCTAAACCAATAAAAATTGAAACTTAGAATCAAACAAATATGCTGGATTACTTTGATTGATCAAAGAGCAAGTAAGCTACAATCAATAATAACCAAAATAGAAACATGTACTAATAACGTAATACAGGTGTTGGGCGTGTCTTTAAAAGTGAATATCGAAGTTCTGATCTATAGTCGTGATAATCAATTTCTAGTATTAAGATACCAATCAAGTCCCATATGACACCATAATTCTACCAAGAAACCCCATAGTCACTCAGATCACAAATCAATGATTCGAAATATAAAAAAACAAAGATACCCTACTAACAAAAAATTAAGGAACCATTTTTGTTACTAAGCTACTTCTGAAAATAATTGGCAGCAACCCATTAATAGATTCAGCTCATAAATGCATATAATAAAGAGACCGACATAAAATCATGAAACCCCTTCACAAGAAATAAAGAGCATCCTTTTTTTAATGTAATTAGTATTTCAAGGTCAAAACTTGAAAAGCAAAACCTAGTTTCAAGAACAATTGGAACAGCCCATTAACAGATTCAGATCACAATTCAATAAAGTAAAGACGAAATAGACATATCAAGAAAAAGCCTTTTTTATTACTTTCTTTTGCTATGGCATTACAAGATCAAACTTTGATTTGAAAAAAGCCCTACTTTTAGCAACAATTACCAATAACGTATAACCAGATTAGGATCATTATTCAATAAGCCAAATAAAAAACATAAAACTGACACATTCAAAAATATCATCACTTCATCAGGATTACAAGATCAAATTTTGATAACAAAAACTTACATTCAACAACAATTGGCAATAACCCATAACTAGATTCAGATCATAATTCAATATATTTAAGAAAAAAAGACATAAAATAAATTAGAAAAAACCTACTTTTTAAATTCCTTTTCTTCTCTTTTTCAAAGGCATTACAAGATCAACATTGATAACAAAAACAAACTTCAACAACAATTGGCAACAACCAATGAATTGATTCAAATCATAATGCGATGTAGATAGTCTTGCCCCTATCGGCGAATAAAATCAAGAAAAACCTTATTTTTTTATTCATTGGCATTACAAGATTAAATCTTGATAACAAATACTTACTTTCAACAACTAGTAGCAAAAACCCATTGACAGATTCAGATCACAATTCAAAAAATTCAATTAAAAAAACACATAAAATCAATAAGAAAAAAAAAAACCCTACTTTTTTAATACTTTTTCAATGGCATTGCAAGATCAAATTTTGATAGCATAAACTAACTTTCAACAACAATTGGCAACAACCCATTAACAGATTCAGATCAAAATTCAATAAATTAAAAAACTTTAAAGAAAAAGCAAAACACATACCATAATGGTCATCAACAGAAGCAGTGTGAAAGATTCCAGAATAAACAGAGCCATCTTTGATATGAACATCAACAGAGAGACCAATGAGACACATAGTTGTTAACAACAAAGCATCATTAACATGTTTTGATGATGATGATGATGATCTTTTATCTTGTTCTTGAAATTGTTGTCTATTCTTGCAGCCCATTATGATTGGGGTTAAGTATATGTATAAAAATTGTATGTATAATTGTATGTGAGATCTATGAGTATATATATACGTATATATAGTGTGGGTTAAGATTAGATGTAGTTTTTTGAAGGATCGATGACAGATAGATAGACAGACACACTTTTGGGTTTGGTCTGATATATGGGTTCGCAAAATCAAAATTTAAGATTGGTTTTTATAAGAGGGTTGGTTTCCTGAGGGGCGGCTCCATGTGGGAGTTTGAACTTTTTAATGAAATAATGAATTTTAGGGTAAGTTTTTTGAAATCAAATAAAGGTGGTGTGTATATATGTAGCCAGACACACTTTGGTTAGAATACTAATTATAAGTACATTTTTTGGTGAGGTGTAAATTTGGAAAGAAGCATAAACATAAGGATTAATTGAAAGAAACTTCACGAAGGCAACGGACTTTTGACCGGACAATCTTCGTGGTATTGGGTATTTGGCTTTGATGGTTCGTGAGAAGGAAAAAAGACTCATCAATTATTGCATCTGCGTGTAAAATGATAAAGAGAAAACTTCTTGGTATTGTTTTGTTTTTCTCTTTCTTGTTAAAGTCGGATTAATTTTGACTTTTGAATTAAAATTTTAATAGTCAAAATTCAAAATATATTTAAATTTTGACCTTTAAATTTTGTAGGTTTAACTGATTAGATATTTTAATGTATATTTATAATATTGGATGAGTTTATTTTAGTAAACTGATGATCGAAGCTAAATTATAGCTATAACAATACTCGGTCGTTGACAGGGTTTACACAATATTGACATAAACTTAAAAGTACACGACACATGTTTAACGTTATATATACGGTTAACTAAGAAAAGTGCAAATAACCAACTTTTATGAATAAGGTGTAACATAACACATTATTGCAAATCCAAACATAAGATCATTGAAAAACAACTAAGAGTGTATAAAAAAATAAATTGACGTTACAAGAACTATATGCTTTCAAGCATGCCCTTAAATCCGTTAACTTCTTTATCATCTATATAGTAACTACAACCTTAAATCAACAGTGTTATCAACTATCTTATCTTTATTTGCCGTTATAGTTTCAACTTTTAAATTAACAATATCATTAATTATTTTATTCTCGTCTTGCATTGTAGCTGCAACATTTGAATTGTCATCCTTCATAATAGCATCATTGATACTTATAATCGACATGGATGGTAAGAAACAATCAAAACATCCACTATTTTACTTATTTATAATCTATATCTATATCTATATCTATATCTATATCTATATCTATATTATTATATTTTTTGGACAAGTGAATTTTACCTCAGACGCATATGATATGTGCTAATCACACAACGAAAGGGTCCCGCACTAAGCGGATCTTAAATAGCCTTTCTCACCATACCACCTCC
>JANDBE010000028.1:3386509-3412155 GCA_024320915.1 Erigeron philadelphicus
GGTTGATTATGATTGAGGATGATTTGGTAGTTTTGGAACTGGTCACTTGAAAAGAAGCTTTGCAAGTGCCAACAACTCTTCACAACTTATGAGAAGACAAAATCTCAACTCTCAAGCGCAATGGAAAATTTTAAATATGAACTTATCATTAATTTGAAGTTAAAAAAAGAACAACTATAGATACAATTTTTACTTGAGAATCAAAGAATTTCAAAATATTTAAAGGATTATTAATTTATAGTTTCGCTGAGATCAATATATTTATATTGGAGTTTCAAAAAGTTATCATCTTATTATTTTATCGATTGAGATCCAATTTTGTACGGGTCTTAAGTTGAAACTGGACAAATTATTAATTTTATTAAATTATTAATTTATCGAGAGGTAATATTATACTATTAGCTGCATTGTATCTGGTGTATGTTAGTATGTAGCTCTGTCCATGTTGTCGAAAACAAATATTTCTAGCCAGTATACATCAAAAGAAAAAAAAAAAAAAAAAAAGAATTTGTTGGTAGTTTTTTCTAAATTATATAACCCAGAAATTGAATCGCACCCTTTGACCATAGTGAGATAAACCTGTGGTTTCCCAAAACATACATATAAAAATAAAAATACTGTGTGTAAACATGTAATATCAATTCCTCAATACGATTAGAGGTATGGTATAACTCCAAAATGTGAATTAAAGAAAACAAATAAACTGTTCAATATTTTTAGGAATCAAACTGCCGTCAAGATATGCATCACCAAGTAAAACAACCATTGAGAACCATTTCAGAGCACCACCACCAAGAATGGTCATCTACGATAATGTTGCTTTTGTTATAGATCGTGCGCGGCATTAAATGAATTTCAAAACCTATTCACCCGACGTACATTTGAAATGTCATCAACCAAGTGGTTGAGCTTTATGAGTCCCATCCAGAGTAAAGGTTTGACCTATGTTAGCTGTATGAGTTAACATAATATTAAAATTATAAAATGGTACATAACAACATACCATACTAAACATTATATAAATGGAAAAGTGAATATGAGATTGTCTCAAACCTACGTTGGGTGAAAAACCCCTCATATCTTGTTTTTTTTATTCTATAAAATTCATGGGGCCCCATCATTCATTAATTATACAAAAAATATTGAAATATATTATTTGAGGGGTTTTTCACCTTAGTCAGGTGTGTGACAACCCCACATTCACTTTTATATAAATATCTATATATTTGGTGGATCCGGTTGTCTCATCTGATTTTGTCGAAGGAAGCTGAATAGAAAACTTCAGTTTTGAAAAGAAATACCAGAGCAGCAGTTTACTGAAAGGAGTATGTTTTTGGGTTTCGGCTTTGAGATAATTTTAGTATTCTGCACAGCTCTAATGCAAGAATCCAAGTCATTTTGATGTGACTTTGATTCAACTTTTGCTGGTTTTGCTAGAAAAAAAGAAAATCTAACCAGCTTAGAATCCATGTACATGTAAACAAAGTCTTTCACTCGGACACATCAGAGGAGGGAGGTTTTTGCACTGAACAAAACAACAAACTACTACAATATAAAGAACGATACTGTTAGATTGGATGCAGTATAGGCCTTCAAGATTTGAAGTAAACAGAAAGAAAGAAACAAGTACACCAGATAATCATCCCTTAACTGTAGTCTGCTACCAAGGGATCAATTACTTATTTCATGTTGTCAACCGTTGTTATATAGTGATACTGTTAGCAAAAATTCCCAAGTCCCGGTCCCGTCCCGATCCTGGTACCGGGAAGTGGTACCGAATACCGTATGGGACCGCTACCGGTACCCACTTTTGATAATTTTCGGGACCGGTACTAATCGGTGCCGGTACCGGGAAAATCCCGAAAATCCCATATAGTCCCGAGTAGTCCCGACACCTCTGATGCACGGAAACGCCCAGGAACCACCGTACCCCGTACCGGAAACTCGCCGGGGACGGAAACCCCTACGGGGACGGCCGTGAAACGTTTCTTGGCCGTTTCCAAAAATTTAGGGACGTTCCTTGACTGTTTCGATAAGTCAACTGACGTTTCTTGGCCGTTTCCAAAAAAATGTATTTTTGTAAAGCTTGAATCTTGTTTTAATGGTGGAAGCTGAGAACACGAGGAAGACGATAAAGTGATAAACAGTGACATATGTTCCTGATTTAATTATTCATAACTTAAGTCTAGGCCCCTATATTTCTTATTTGTTATAACCAAAAAGCCCATATAGTTCTTACTTATTATATATTAACACTGATGGTTTCTTTCGTTTCAATTTAGGTCCCTTACAAATTACAATCTTCCTGTTGGTCAACTAGTTATAGTTCATTACTACAATCAAGCATATATTATCTTTTGAATTTTTAATTATTAAAAATGTAAAAACAATATCTTTTATAACCACTACTAAACAATTTAACAAGGAGGTTTATTTGCTCATAAGAGATCTTGAAAACGGTTTGATTGATAATATTTGATTACTTTTGCTTTAGAAGATGTATGAATTTTGAAAGATTTATGATTATCTTTGGAAGATGTATGAATTTTGAAGTTTACATCAACGTATGAATATATTTTGAGGTTTGTGGTACATTATCTATAATATATATTTATTTTTTTATGTATTTATTTACGTACCCGTGCCGTACCCGTTTCTTGATTTTTTTAGTTTTGTCGTTTCCCGTTCCAGTACCCGTACTCGTTTCTCGTTCCCGTACCAGTTCCCGTGCAACATAGGCGGGCAGGCGGCTAATAAAAAGACCTGCAAAGAGACCTAACCATAATATATTGCAACCTATTACTGTCATTTCAAAATCAAAATCTTAAATAGATTTTTTCCAATAAATCCCATGACCTAATCATTCCAAAATCAAAATCTTAAATAGATTTTTTCAAATAAACCCCGTACTATTCCTATCATCAATTTTTATTAATCAACCATACTGTATAATTTTTAAAACATATTGTACAGATTGACCATACATAATTTTGGTAAAATTGTCAAAAGTAGTGGTAAAGAGATTACATCTCTTTATAAATTACTTACCAATTTACTAATTTTTTGATTTCTTTTTATCTCTTTGATAAACATCATTCCTTTTCAGATATTAATTTTACTATTTTTGATTATCGATTTTTTTTTATGAGGATGGCTTAGATGCAGTTAACAGCGCCTATGAAGGTGTTGTTACATGTATTTTTTTCGTAATCTATCCCGGAGTCTGTTAAATATACATAATATATTCCGCATTTAAAAAAAATACACTATTGTTGCACCCTATTTCTGTGCAGTTAACTACACAGAAGATTTTCCCTTTTTTTATATTATATAAAATCATACACTACAATTTGAAAAAAGAAAAGGAAAAGAACAATCAATATCATTATTAGTTCAAGAATAGGGATATTTACACCAACCAAATTCTTATGTTACAAAGATGTTAGACATATTTTGTGATCTATTTTTTTTTCAAATAATAACTAGAATGCCCACCCTTTCTTTTTTGAATGCGAGTCATCGTGTCGTCATTGAGATCCGGAATCACAAGGTTGTCATTACTTGCGGTCTCGTAGTGGCCGGATTCCGACGACTTTCTCCGTTTGTCGGAATGAGACGAACCCATTTAAGACTCCAAATCATCCAATTAACGTATATAAAAGTTATTAGAACATTTTACAAGCATTAACCCATCGAAAAACATAGTTTAAAAGTCAGTTTTTACCCAAATAAGTTTATATCCGAAAATACATAATAGAACATAAATTTAAACATAAAAATCGATAGATTTTAGATTAGAAACTTACCAAGTAGTGTAAAAACAATGGATGTATAAAAATCCTAACTTCAAAATTCGAAATTGATGATAGTGAGATGGAATAGAGAGAAAAAGGTGGGTGTATGTGTTTTTAGTGAGAGAAATAATTAGGAATGGTGTGAGGGGAGAAGGGAAATGAGATGGGTTTTTTTTTTAACTTTTAATTACCAAAATTTCCCTCCAATTTTGGGGGGCAGGGAGCTTTCCCATTTCATTTCATTTATTACAAAGTTCCATACAATTTGTAACTTTCAATAAATAGTTGTTAGATTTTTAGAACAAAGACCGGGGACATGGAGCTTTCCCATTTCATTTCATTTATTACAAAGTTTCATACAATTTGTAACTTTCCATAAATAGTTGTTTAGAGTTAAAAACCCAACCAAACATAAATCATGTCTTACATAATTTGATGCTCTGTTTTCTAGGATACTTTTAAGTAGTTCATGATAGTACGGAAACACCCTCAATGGATCTGCAAAAGCCCGCTGAGCCTAAAAGGCGGGTCAATTTCTACACGAGTTGCCTTTCCCAACAAAAACAAGTCGCGTAATGTATTGGCTTCCTTGGGCAGTATGCCTTTAGCAGTCCATAATGTGAGATGGGGCCATTGGTTTTTAGAACTTATTTTCTGACCATCAACTGAGCCGAGGTGGGCTTCCAACGCAGCGAGTTGATCAAAAAAGAATAATGCAGTCACATCTACAAGGATATTTTCGTTTACCAAATACCATAATTTGCTACAGCGGTTACACCATGACTTGTTTTGTGAGCAAGAGTTATGTGAGCTTTCTTAAGGTTTTTCTCTATCTTCTTGTCCTCCAAGAAAGATTTAACATTTGGCTCGTTCCTGGATATCTGTCGAAGGAAAAATAGTTATGATCTATACGAGACTTCCTCATGGACTTATGTATCATATGATATAATGTGATTTAGGGTGTGTTTGGTGTATTAAGAGATTAGAAATGGGTATAATTTTGGATACAAGTATGAAAGATAGGATTAAAAAACAAATAATTTATCTAAATAAAAATTATATTTATTTTTTTTAAATATAATTGGACCTTAATCCTTTATTTCTTAAAGGATTAGAAATGGGTATAAGTTTTGGGTGTAGATATGAAAGATTGGATGAAAAATAAATAATTGATCTAAATAAAAATTATATTATTTTTTAATAGAGATCGCACCTTATTGATTTATCTTAAAGTAAATAATTGAAAGATAAAAAAAACAGTAATAATAAGAAAGAGAAAGAGACAACTAAAAAAATATTAGAAAAACTATTTCTCCTGACAAACCCCATCTTTGATGGGATTCAAAATGCATTGATTTGAAGGGTTTGATACCCATTTTTTAAACCCAAATACCAATACCAAATTACATTTATAATACCCAAACCCAAAACCCATAGACAAACCAAACATACCAAACACCTCCTTAAAATCATTGGACTTGGATCTTTGTCAAAATTCAAAAGAAATTGCGATGATTATAGTGGCTAAATATGGTGACTTATTTCTGATTATGCATGTAAACAAAACAAAGTAGATACTGTCCTCACATTTGAAAGGAGATTATGCACGTCCGGAAGAGGAACATCAATGGCAGCATAAACAATTGTTCGAAACTTACTCTTCTCCTTAGTGGGTGTAACATACTCTCCCTTTATAATTCTTTTGAGTTGTTCTATCACTTGGTTAACAACAATTTCAAAAGGAACCTAAAAAAAGTAGCAGTAGTGATAACCTCAATAACATCTACAAAAAATAAAACATCCAAGAAGAGCGTGGAATTCTTACTCTGCAATTAAGATCAGACACGAACAACAAAGACTATGTTTCCACTTTCTAGTTGTTTATTCATATCTAATAACCAACACATTGATACGAGTAATATTCTCCAGGAGATAATAATTTTAATTATAGATAATATTTTAGATATATATCAGGGTATCTCTATTATTATTTAGAGAATTTTATTAATAATAACAAAGCTACAGTATTATATGCATTAGATATATTATATTTTAGATATATATAAGGGTACTAGATTTTAGTCCCGTGTATACACACAGTCAGGTTAAAATAACGATATTAAAAGATCAGGAATGTTTTTACATGTTTTAGACATGCATAATCGTTCAATTTTAAACTTTTCACTTTCAAATAAATACGATATTTGAAAGTTACATCAAAAATTTTGTATCCATAAAATATACAATCTTATTTTAATTTATATAGATTAAAATTAATAAGTTGTAGATTGTTTTAATATAGGAAAGTCTAATATTTGGTAAATTTATCCGGTTTTCACTGTTATATTTTACTATTATTCTGTTTTTTCATGTAATTATTGAGATTTGGGGTATTTAAAAATGAGATAAAGGTTTTTTTTTTTGATTAAACCTATTTGCTTTTACTTGGATTTTTGAGCACCAAGTCTCCAATTATTCCTTAAATTATCTAAGATTTTTCATAATGCATTGTAGGTGTTAAATTGAGTGATTCTCCAAAGAAGCTTGGAAAGAACTTTGCAACTGGTATTTCTGTTTTTAAGGTACAATCTTAGTGGCTGACACTTCTCAAAACCTTGATATCATATTTAGTGACAAAAATTCAATGGAGGCATTTTATATGTTCTTTAGTCAAATACATTTTTCAATAGTCACAGCTTATTTCAACACTATGTGGTGTTAATATAGTTGGTAATCCTGATATATTCTTTTGTTGTGTTTGTATGCAGACAAACTCAGGCCATTTGCTTTTGAACACACACAAAGTTCCCCTGCAAGTATGGAGTATTAGCACTCATGTACCATTTGTTGTGGTAATTTGTAGTTTATGAAGTTTGATTCTATATACACGCTATTATAAATTTAGCGGGTCGTAATCATGTATTAAGGCTACAAAGTGTGAATGTCAATGGGTTAGCGACTTCAAATATGAATTAGAGGTATTGGAGGTATGGTCTTTCATACTTGGTCTTTCTGGTGTGGTTCAGTTTTGTTAAGGTTATGTTTTTGCCCCAGGTGGTAGCGTAGTGGCGTTCGCACTAATAAAGTTGTTAAGGATGAAGTATCTGATTATGCAAAGCCACACATGGATTATAATGATTAAAAAGATGAATAGATTATTGATAACATAGATGGGATGAGTGGGATGCAAGTTCGATCGATGCTCTTGATGATAGCGGGTAGACTATATCAGTTTGGTTCTTTTGTTGTACTGGTTCTTATATCTTCTTTTCTTCTCTTATAATTTTTATTTTCATGACAGTAGGTATAGTTTCATTATTCTTCTTATGATTTTAGGCTTTTGTTTAAATTAATTCTTGGATGTCATGTTATGTTGATTATTTTGTTTCAAACTATGTTTTGACGATATTATTTAGAAATGTATTTAGTATTTCAAATATTTGTAATAAAAATATAACTGTTACTTTCTTTTATATATAACCTATGTTTATGTTTAGATTTCTTGAATGAATTAAAAAATTTTGTCCAATAACCATCTTTTAGAAATTAAAAGTTTGTAGGTATTCAATTTTAATCAAACTTACATTGTTCTTTTCGTATACCTTTATTTTTTAAAAAATAAATTGAAGCGAAAGCTATCTCTATTTCATTTAAAACCACACGTCCATCAGACGGGCCTTAGAGACTAGTAATTAATACGTTATGATACGATACGATAAATACCATATTTATAATTTATAAATAAATATATAAATATATAATTAATACAATTGTGTTTTACAAGCTTTTATGAATTATAATACGATAAATACCATATTTATAAATAAATATATATTATAAAAATGATTGTGATGGCAATCTCAATTTTGGCAATCTATGAATTCGGAAGTTATGCCGTTTAGAAATTTTTGAAGATTAATATCTTCTATAAATTATTATATTACTAGATTTTAGTCTCGTGTATACACACGAAAATAATTAAAATAACGATGTTAAAAAACGAAGTACGTGTTGATTTTTTATAGAAGGTATGATTTTAATTTTTTAATTTTTGTCTTTTAGTTAATCTTTGAGCTTTTTAAATAAAATTATAATAGTTGTTTTTAACAACTCAATGACATTTATAATTAGTTGACTTGATATATTAAACACAATAATACATATAAATAAAAAAAATAAGATTACATATAATCATGATTCAATTAGTAAAATATTTTTAGTTTCCTAATATATTATTTTTGATAATGTAGACAACTCAATGGCATGTTTGTAATTTATGTGTTTCTTTTGGTTTACTATGCAAGGCAAAAATCTGATTTTAATAAATTGAAGCTTCTGATTGGTCAATTGAGTTTTAGGTCAACTATCTTTTAATAATATAAAGATTAGATATGGGTTTTTACTTTTAGGTTTGGTTATTTATATATTAGCTTTATTTAAAAGAATATAATAGCATACTTGTAATTTATTTGCTTTTTTAGGTTTACTGTATAAGCATATTCCTGATTTTAACAAATTGAAAATTATGATTGGTTAATTGAGTTTTGGGTCAACTTCTTTTATTATATAAATGATAGCTTGCAAACATTGGTTAACATAAACACGTTACCTGAATAGATGTTAAATACTCAGCATTTCTAAATAAAACATCCTTGAGTTGCTTCTCCCACTCTTTCCACCTTCCAATGGACTCTGATCTGCATATAGATTTAATAGAATAAAATAAAATTTAAAGTATAAGTAAAAGAAAAAAATAAAGAAACCACTCCCAACACAACCTTTCGTTCATATTAGGATCAAGCTGGTATAAAGTTATACCCTCTTCCAATACTGTCTTCACTGAATCAGGTATTGGGTTCCTTTACATACCAAATAAAAAGAAAACATGTCACGTTAAACATCCAGTATCGTGGCAAAATTGCAAAGTCAGGTGGGTTGGTTATATGTCAAAAGGGGTCAGGTCAACCTAAACTGTAACTTTTTCAGAAATAATTAGTTTACAAAACTGTAATGTATTATATTTTATAAACAACAATGTAATCTGATGAACAAGAGAGTATAGGACATTTTATGCATAAATTAATATTTGGGCGACTATCAGAATTATCAAATGGGTACGTGGAAATTGCATTACCTTTCAGATTTCAGGAGAGGCATTTTCACAAGTGACCCAAAACGCTCAATAAGTTCACTCTCAAACTCTTTATGGTTCTGAAATGTGAATAGAGAACAACTGAAGCAACGGTCTTTACAATAAAATAAAGCATGGGGCCCAGAGGTGACATACCCTTCCATCATATAGGTGATAGAACATTAACAACACGTTTCCAACATTTGAACTAGATTTATGGAGATTGCCCTTCGTATTGAACAGCAAAGGGTTAAATAAGTGTTTAGAAACCCATTATGAGGGAAAACACAATTGCATATATGAAAGAAAAAAAAAAGGGCTTAAGCTATTGATTGACTACATACTTTCTGTTTTGTCCCAATGTAGGTAATGAACTCCAACAAATACCAATGTACGTAACGTACTTTCAAATTTTATTCCCATGTAGAACTAAAAAAAAGGGGGTATTAGTTTGAAAAGGTATGTAACTACGCCAAAAAAAGCTTTAGCGGGTATCCACTTTTAAAAACGTCTAAGTTGGGATATTAACTACGAAAAAGCTCTAATGTGGGTTTTTGATACCCACATTAGAGTTTCTATGGTACCACATTAGAACTTTTTATTGTTATTAGAACTTTTATGGTTGTATGGTACCCACATTAGAATTTTTTGGTAGTTTATACCCTACCATAGACGTTTTTAAAAAGGGTTTATGACATACAAATGTAACCTCCTATGACTAAATGGTTATGTAATGTAGTGACCTATTCATGTGACTATGTAATGTATGCACTTATGTTTTCTTGACTATACTATGTAAAATATGTACGGACTTTACATAGTATAGCCAGAAAAAATACATAGGTCCTTACATTGATTGACCCAAATAAAAAGAACCTTACATATTATAGCCAAGAAAACATAGGTGCATACATTACATAGCCACCTGAATAGGTCGCTACATTAAATAACCATTTGGTCATAGGTGGTTACATTCGTATGCCATTATCCCTTTTAAAAATGTGTACCTGCTAAAGCATTTTTAGGATAGTTGGATACCTTTCCAAGCCATTAGCCCAAAAAAAAAATACCAAAGTATATAACATACTTCCAAATTTTGTTCTAATATCAACAAGAAATGCTTACGTACATTGGTATTTTTTGTAACCCATTACGTATATTGGGACAAAACGGAACATATATAGCGAGTATATAGCTTAAACCCAAAAAACAATTCAAACATACAGGATGATCAACTCTGTTAAGTACACGATGTAGGAAAACTGCTAATGCATCAAGAGAAAATGGATTTGATTCGGTTCCTGCATGTTTAACCACGAAAGTTAATATGTTATAAGCAAGTATCTTACAAGTCTTGGTCAAAGCTAGAAGAGTATAAATCTCTTTCCACAATAGATCGCAAAACTTCCCATACTTTCTCCTTTAGTAAGATTCCAATCTAAAATTTACCTTTCGGTCCCTTAACGATTACAAGATATTTATGAGATTAAGTTTGGCCCAAAATCCTTTTATTTTATCTTGTTAAGGGCCATTTTAGGTAATTTAATATAAATAAAGAAAAATACTCTCACTAACGTAAGTGCCTAGTCAACATTACATTCACTTTGGAGATAAGATTAATAATAAAAGAGCCTGAACGTATTCAAAAAAACAAAGACTATCATAATAAACAGTCAATTCATCTATAATTACGTTATCAAGATTTTACATCTTTTTCTTAAACTCTTAAAATGTCAAGACTGGAAATTATAACATACTATTACACCTTAAATGCTAATCAATAGTTTCGTTATACATTTAGTCAAACTCTCACTGCATTGCGCGGATACTAGTTATTGACAATAACAATAAACCAAACATATATAAGGCAATTCGTATATAGCAATTTCTATAATAGCCTCAAAATAAAGGTTATATTTGTCAATTATTGAAAACAAGGCACCTTATTTGTATACCATTATCATGTGTACTATAATTTGGCAAATAGTATTGAACTTGCTCGAGAATTTAAATACCCAGCTATCTTAAGTAATTGACAATAATTAATTTTCAAATGCATTTCTGGAGAATAAAAAATTCATTAGTTCTGTAGAGGTAGAAATAAGAACCTTCAGAGTCGGGCACAATCGGAACCGCGGATGCTTTAGTGGTAGCGCAAATGTCCTCAATCTGCAAAGTGGAAAATGTCACCTTATCCCTGTAGTGCTCTATATGATATACAAATAAAAAAATAGAAAAATAAGAGTTTGCCTGCTCCCAAACATCTTCATTGGGTGCATTTTTGTCAGCAAGTACAACAGAATAAGGTTGTATGCACAGCTCATCAGCAATTTTTTGCCAATATCTCCCTGAATAAGAAAGTGAGGAACCAAAAAGCTTTCATTATATTCATGGTAGTACAGAAGTTAAAACAGAAAGACGGCCACAAATATGTACACAAAGTAGCTAGCAGTGCAAGATACTTTTTATCTTGTCTCCCATTAGACGATGGATTGGACGATCATCATCAAGACACCTTGGAATGCTTAATATTGCGTCACAGAGGGCGGATTTAGCACAACCAGGTATTCCTGGAAAGAAAATAAATAGCTTATATTAGTGAAAAGCGCATGCATGTACACATATATCAGATTTAGGATCAGAATATCAATCCCAGAACCTGGAAAGAATACTATGAGCCCTTCTTTTTTTTTAACAGCATCAGGACTAGAAGGTTCTGGAACCTTCTTGGTCTCAAGGTCACTTTCCTCGTCTTTGGTTCCCGCAACAATGGCCAAGAGATCTTCAGTTCTCACCAGGTCCCCAGCACATCCTATCAAAGCTAGATTTTCTAGACTACGTTTTGCATACTGTTCAAGGAATGGCTCGGCTTCACTCAAGTAAATAGATGATGACAGCTGTTTGTGTCTACCATCCTTTGTTATGTACTCTGCCCTGAATTATTTTTTATTTTTTATTGTTTAGCTAGTACTTGGTGAATGCAAAATTGGTAAGCATATAAAACATAAACAGAAACATCCATTCACCATTCCTCCAGCATCTCAATGAGCTGTGTCCGCTTTTTTGGCGATGTATTCCATTTTTCCATTTGGCTATAACAAGCAATTAGTAACCCTTAGAGTGTATCCTAATAATAAAGCATACATAAGAGGTACAAACATCCCTAGTTAACAGAATCAATGACAGGGTCTTTGAAGAAAAAACATAAACCACAATATATACCGTATCAAGAAGTGTATGTATATAATGAAAGATACCTGATGTAGTACTTCCTGTAACGATCTAGACCACCTTTAACAAGAAAAGATACGCCATTGCGGATCAAAAATGTTCTCAACTATACCATAAGAACATGATATCAGAAAAATGTGAATCAAGTACCCAAAGAAAATAAGCAGAAAATGCATCTCATATATGGTTTATAATTAGCATACCTTGTATTTAAGAAATTTAAGTTTTATCATTAGATTTGCATCTTCATCTTCTAAACCACCTTTTATAGATGTGCCATCACTTTCTTTGCGATTATGCCCAACATCAGTGCTAGATTTGGCAAGGCCCGCCGCTTCCTCTTGACTTGCCTTGGACAGATTAATCTCAACAAAAAAACCTGAAAAGCAGAAGGCGCATATGCATTAGTCATGACAACCATCTTAGTTCTATAAAATTCATTATTTATGCTCGATATTTAGAAAAATCATATATTCTCATTTATGACAATGAAACTACAACTGAATGTAGAGATAATAAAGTTAGATCTTAGTTATATTAAATTAGTAGCGTTCCATTTACCTCGATATAGTGGCCAGAGGTCTGGGTTGTATCTGAGAATCAACAAGTACAAGTCATTAACGCCAAAGCATATAAACACCATGGTTGTGAGAAGAAAGAAAACATATCTTTTATTGAAGTACTGCAAAAAATGGTTCAAGAGCAAAGATGCAAGACCTCATAACTGTTTGGTACTTCTGGAAGGCAGAATCATTACGTACATGAATCGCCATCTTACAGTGAAGATTGTCATTAGACATAGAATTGATTTTGTGGTAGCAATTAAATGCAACAGCAGAAGAAAACTTTTCTCTTATCAAAGAAACCATTTCCTGTTATCATATACTGAAATGTAAGTAGAGAACTGACCAAAATCAACATAAAGACCATCATATTAGAAGTGGAAAAATGGGCCGGCCTCACAAGTTAAACTTTGGTACGGGTCAGGTTGGCCCAAAACACCCATATCCAAAATTTCAAATCTATTTATAAATGGAGTTTTAATTATGATTACAAAGTTTATATTATCTCAAGAACATTTCAAATTTAATTTAGTAAAATGACTTAAGAGACTTGATGCAATAAAAATACACTTTAGGCAGCTCACTCTTAGAATTTACCCCATTAAAGATAAAGCATAACACAAATCTTCAATACAAAATGGGTCAGCAAAGAGCACAAGTAGGCACAATGCGAAATAACTAATGAAGTATATTGATACTGTGTAACCTAAAATAAGCATGCTAAAACAGTAATCAGGTTTCATTAGTCATGTGTTCAATCAAACTGTTACTAGAGAGCATATGAACATCAAAATAAAATAAAAAATTGGCACGACTAAAATGGAAAGCACCAACTAATAACTATTTTAAGTTTCCTGTTTGTTAAGGAGCCCTTTGAGATATTGTCCGTGTGCTACTTGTTATGAAGGTTTGTGATACAACTCATATTCTCCAGGATATAATAATTATAGATAACTATTTTATTATTTAGATATATTATATTTTAGAATGTATTAGGATATCTTTATTATTTATTATTAGTTTCTTTAATTAATAATAGCTTATTAACCAAGCTATAAGATTAGTATAAATAGAACGTTAGGGTTGTAATTTGATCATGATGAATATTATTGGTGATTTGGTTATCAATTAGGAGACTTGGTTTACTTCTCGAAAGTAGACTGTGAGAGAGTTGATCGAGCTCTCGAATATCAATTATCTATCTTTTTATTAATTTTATCATGATACGTGCATTAGGTTCGTATCAGTTTGCACACTAAGGTAAAGATCTAGTTTTACCATTAACTTGGCCGTAGTAGAATCAGAAGGCTTTGCCTGTAGAAATTTGGAGACTACCAATCCATCAACATTTTTTGGAACGACACCAGCAACTTCAGTTCCAAACCATTCCAAATGATCGGGACAGAAAGAGGTACTAGTATCATTAAGAAGTGCCTTTATCAGCTGCATTGGTAAAATATCAGGAGTATTATAAGTCTCTAAAAGAGGCATAGTTTATGCGACATTAAAAATGGATAATTCAAGACATCAACAACTTCGGTCCCAAACCAGTCCAAATGATCGGGACAGAAAGAGGTACTAGTATTATGAAGTTCCTTTATGAGCTGCATTTTACAAGTCTCTAAAAGAGGCACAGTTTATGCGACATTAAAAACGAATAACATAACCTCTTTCTCATCAGGTCTATTTGCAGCAAATATTTCCCGCAGATCCGGCCCCAGATCTCGAAAGGCTGCCAAGTCAGCAAAAAAAAAAACAAATTCTATAAAAAAAAATGTTTAGTAAATTGCTTAAAAATAAATGAATACCCATAGTATGCCAAACAAGATATAGGTGGAACAGGGTTAAAGGCTAGCAAACCTTCCTCTCTTGGCGATGGATAATCTTTTAAAACAAGTTCCATCTGTTTTATGCTCACAAGACTTACAGTTCGTGCAACAAGGCCTTCCAAAAGCTCCCCCTGCACCTTTATATGGTCTACTGAACCTGTAATCATTCATTAGCATTACAGATAATATATACTTGAGTAACTGACGTTACATATTAATAGACTAGTGTTTCCTTAAATTCCATCACAAATCTTAATTTCTGGCATATTAACTATAATAATAATATCTTATCGCAACGTCAAACTTTCAAATTCAATTCGACAACAGTATGTGCCTCGGCTAAACAAAATGTTGCACCTGGTACGGAGATATCGGCAATATCATCAAGAGCTTTACATACAGATGTAGCTGTTCCCACCTCACATAGTGCATCGTAAGCAGCAAAAAATGCTTTCACTGAGTTCCTTCAATAAACAAACACTCATTTAATTTGCTAGAAACTATGATCATGAGAAGATACTCATGATTATCAGTTTCTTACAATGAAAAATTTGAAGGAAACAAAAGTTCAATGAAACACGACAATAGATAGAATGTTCGGTAAAGGAGAAAATGTTATTTAAACTGGATTGGAGAAAGAATAAAAGGTAGCTCTTCATGATTGTAACATTCCAGAAAATAACCTTGTAAAGAACAACCAAATATGATTCGTAGGTAAGCGCCATATTCTACAAAAAGCAATAATCTCTGGACTAGAGTAGAACTTGGGCTTCTGGTTCCCAAATTTAGTGATGGCAGTCACAACAACTGCTCAAAATAAGATATGCAATTGTCATAAGCAATTGGCGCCAGAAAACAGTATTACATCGAAACCATATATATATATATATATATATATTGTATAGAAATAGAAATGGTAAATGGGAGCGAACAATTGTAATTTTTCTTTTACTCTCACCATAATCTTCATAAGGTTGTTGCCCATGGTCTCCTAGAACTGCAGTCACCAATTCCATAGATATGCTCATCTGCTCTCGCTAAATGAACGCCATTTTCATAATGGGAGTTATTAAAAAGACAAAAACTACCTAATATTTATCGGTATTTATCAAATTATGATCATGACTTTTAACACGACAAGTACCACAAGAAATTCACTGAACTCTGCTTGCTTTTTGCGAGCTTCCATGCCCCATGCCAGACGAAATGTTCTATCAAAAACAAAAACCCCAACTGCAGTATATCTACAGAAAAAAGAACAAATTACAATAAGGAGAAAGCAAAATAACCAAACTTTTCTTTTGAGAATATGTTTATGTTGAAGTTTGATGTATAGACATAGTAACTATAGACCTAGGAATCATGACCCAAAGTATTAGAAACAGATCATTCCAGGCAAGTTTTTCTTGTTACACTATTTTGGAAACCCAAGGACTCAATTGTATGAATATGTAAAATACAGGATTTCCAATCCTAGCAGGAAAAGGGGGGAAACGGATTCTACCACTATGTTAATATAGAGACGGTTTCAAATAAATAAATATATATTTTATCAATATAGAACACTCATATCGCTAAAATGATTTGAAGGCCCCTCTACCATATCTGTACAAATAGAATAGCCTATTTATATAGAATGGTAAAGAGGCCGTCTTGCTTTGTTGGTTGATAATGGATGATGGCTAAGCAGTCTAGGTGATTTCAAACTATTTATAGAAATCCGGGTTATCAACAAGTGTTAAAACAAAATCAGAATTGATAATAAAAAAACTACCTACGGAACCTTCTAGACCAGAAGTAACAAATACCCACCATCGCACTTTTCTTTACCTCTTGTTTCCGGTCTCATTGTCACCCGAAGGTTTGACGACCATCTTGGGTGGAAGATGAAGACAAATGTTTTTTTTACTTTTTAGAGAGAAAATTATGTGGTTTAAGTTTTCCATATAGGCATACACGGTAATTGAAGTAAAAGTTTTTATACCTTTAACTTTTTTAATATTGTAAATCGGTATTTTAATAATAATTTTTCAGATCTTTTTAAAGTTTAGTGTTTCTTCTTTCTTAAATTTAAGAACGTAAGTTATGAATAATAATTTTTTTACCTTAAATGCACTTAACAAATTCAAATTGAAAGGTAGCAAGTTAACCCAACCATATTATCAAATTTAATAGTCCTTTTAGAAATTGTAGCATTATCTATCCCGTATGTGAGTTCATAAATTAATAATGAGATTATTATAACTGATATCTGGAATGAGGATGCAGCTGATGTAAAGCCAAATAGAAGGAAAGGGGTGTTAACATACTTATTCCCTAAGCTGTTCTTTGCATACGCCCCGCCTTCACGACCAGCATACATGAAAAGTGATCCAGAGTGTTTTAGTGAAACCTAATAATATCATTGAAGAATATACTTGTAATAAGTGGGAAATATAAAATATCAATGAAAATTATTTAGCCATAAAAGTATGTCAAGAAATATCAATAAAAAGATTACAGGCACAAGTACCTCCAAAGCAACCTCGCCGTTCGATACCTTTTCAATGATCTTTATCCTAACCTGTAATAAATATGATATCAACGTCAAACCTACTAAATGTATACTTTTATGGCCATCATAACTGCAACGAAAAGAATAAGGGAAGTTACATGTTCATGAGACTTCTCATTTTCAAATTTGGGATAAAATGCTGCCTTCATTTTAGCAGTGGCATATGTAGAGCTATCCACAATGAAATTCCCCGGTGCCTTAAAAAAATCAACTTGGGTTGCAGTATTAACAAAATTTCTTTCAGTAGAAAACAATGTCCCATAAGACTCTTGCTGTAAAAAAGGTTTTTGCCCATGTAAAGGGTTAGCATCTATCATTGGAGACTGTTCATTGGTTTGATCATCCACAGATGCTATCTCATCTAAACTAATACTCGAAGGCAATGGAACACGGTGATGTGCACTGCTTTCAACGATGTCGAGCTTATTAATTCCGTTGATGATAGCTTCAGTATACTGCCCACTTTTGTAGATGTTGCTGCTTGGGATTTGAATCCACTTCTTATTTGTTTGATCACCCTTTTTCAGGACATTATAAAGATTAGTCAAGTAGTGTTCAAATCATGAACATAATAACTTTTTGCCACACATTTTAATATTCCAAATTAATCCATGCTTGGATATTAATAAACCTCATATCAACTCTTTATACAATAGTAGATTAACAAAAATTCAAATTGCACAAATAACATCACACTTTGCAGAATATGAAATGTAAAGGCCATCCTTGAGGGTGTGCGAAGGTATAGGGCCTCAAATTGTACGACGTATGTTCAAATGAAAATGCTAACTTTTTCCATAATGTGTAACCTCGTTCTATAAATACTAGCACGTACTCGCGCAATGCGACAAGACCAGCCACTTCGAGGACAGAAACGGATGGTGTTGACTCTTTCGATTCGATTCACATCATGGTTGTAAAACTCGCTAGGTTGTACTCCTACATTCGTAATTATAGCCATTTGTTGAGGATGCTTAATTGGAAGCTGTGCTTTACAATTTTTTATTCCGTAATTGTAGGTATCACATGTTTATAGAATTGTACATAAGACCGAGTTGGTCGAGTTTTGACCAAATTATAGACCAGGTAGTGATCACTCGAAGATTAATCAACTCTTCGGTCACTGACTTTGTAGTGAGTACACTGTTCGCAACTAAACTTGTTCATATGGATGAAAAAAGAAGGCAGGCATGCCTAGGCACGCCTAGCGCTTGGGCATTGGATGCTTGCCTTTTGCTACTCGGGCGGCGACTTACGTTATCACTGATAAGCCTGATGAGTTTTTAAGTAATGGGCATGTTGTTAATTCTCCTTTTTAAGCCCACTTTGTGAGTAAAAGAGGTTAAGAAGTTCAAATAAAAAGGTAATTAATGTAAGAAGGCTAAAGAGTTCCTGTTTTTATTTATAACTTTTTTTTTAAAAAGAATAGTGGGTTTAGCTTTTCACTTTCCCTCTGGGTTTATCATTTAGGATTTTAGAAAGTAAAAAAAAATCGCGTTCAATCCTAGACCGTATGACATTTAGGGTTAACCCTAAACCCAAACTGCGTCCAGTATCTCAAAGAAATTTATAAAGGGGTAGGGGGCTTAACGAATTTGGGAATGGTTTGGATGAACGAATTTGGGAAGATGTTGACTAGGAAAATTAAAGAGAACTGAATCTAGAACATCGATTTTGATGATAAATCTCAAGTTTTCATCTAATCCTAGGAAAACACTTTGTGTCCACTATCGCACATGAAGTGTTAATTGAATATTCATGTGGCTGTTGCTCCAGCTGAAAGTTCTAAATTAACGTTTTTCAACAAATATGCTAGAAAAAAGACGAATAACTTCTTGAGACACCCAGTATTGAATAAAGATACATCATAGTCAATTGAAACTCAAAAGTTTTCTTAATCATCGTCGCCTCCTAAATAAACAAAAACAGGCAAACAAAACAAATTTAAAAACCAGAAAATAAATAAATTATCGAGGAAATAAGTATACCTGTTTATGCGGCATGACTCGGAGTCTTTAAAGTGGTTATTAAGATAACTGAAAACTGAATTGAGGAAAAAGAAAAGAAAAAACCTAACCAAGGGAAAGGTTCCAAACGAGAGAGAATATTAAGATGGGACGAGGAGTTTTGATAGAGGCGGGCAGCTCTGATGCACGGAAACGCCCAGAAGGCACCGTACCCCGTACCGGAAACTCGCCGGGGACGGAAACGCCTACTGGGACGGCTTGGGACGTTTCTTTGCCGTTTCCAAAAAAATGGGGACGTTCGTTGACCGCTTCGATTAGTCAACTGGCGTTTCTTGTACCGCTTCTAGTTTTGGGGACGACTTTTTAAAGTTTCATTTAGTTAATGGAAGTCAAAACTGGAAAAAGAAATGAAATCTAAAGAGGGGTGTCAATGGCGGAAGATCTGGGTGTAGAAGAAGAGGCAGCTTATTTTTTTTCTTTTAAATTTTCACTTACAACCTAATATTTTTGAAGTTGTCAAAACTAACCTTTTAAACTTAAAAGCTTTTCCATTTGCACCTCAATCTTAAAGTTCCTGTTTGTAATTTAACATGTAACAACTAATTTGATATCGTAATACTTAAGACTCACATATTTTACTTATTATATTAAAATGCATAGATATAGATAATAGGTATAGTTAGACGGATAGATATTAATTTATTTTAAAATTACTAATTATGTTGTAGTCATATATGTTTCAAAATATACCGTTTACCCCTTTGTATTTCATTAATGTTATATTTTAAATTTAAACTATTAAGTTTTACCATTATTTATAATATATATTTAATTTTTTATGTATTTTATTTCCGTACCCATGTCGTACCCGTTTCTTGATTTTTTTAATTTTGCCGTTTCCCGTTTCCGTACCCGTACCCGTTTCTCGTTCCCGTACCAGTTCCCGTGCAACATAGGTGATAAGTCTCTTCTTTGGTTTTTAACAGACAGAGGTTCCTTTACCTGGCTCGAACCTAAGCTAAACTTGGCCTTCTCAAAACTGACCTTTGATAATTTGATTAAACTCGATGTTAGGGAACGGTATTCTTTAGTGGCCCATTTTTTCTATCCTCGAGCAAGGTCCTATTGTTTTACCTTCTTGGAGACGGATCCGTTAAGTATGACAAATGACTTCTTAATTTGCCTCCTCGCCAAAAATATTCTGGCTCCGTCCCTGGGTGAACTTATTGTGCATCTGCTTCCATGTTTTTCAACTTAAAAGGGCACTTCTACTTGCTGGATGTTGGATTTAATTACTTTGTAATTTTTCATTTAGCTGTTGTTGTTGATGTTAATTTGTTATTGACTTTGACTGTTTTTTTATTTTTTGTAATGACTATATCTCTGTGAGATCAGCCTCTTGGTCGACACTTAGAAGTGATTTTCTGCTGCTCATATATTATATATTCAATGTTGGTGTAGGATGAGTCAAAAAAGAAAAGAGAGAGATGACATTGATCCTGAACTTGAGGAGTATAAATACAAGTATTACAAGGAACTCAGGGATGGGGAGGTAAAAGTTTGGCAATCAGAAAAGGTTTTAAAATGCTCGTATTGTAGTAACAGTAGAGAATACAGTTACAGTGACGTTGTTAGGCATGCAAATCGGATTGTGAAAGAATCAAAGAGTGCTGGGTTCAGAGAAAAGGCTAGACATCTGGGATTAGTGAAGTACTTAGAGCGGAAGCCTGTTTCTACATTCAAGTGTTCAGGACCAATTAGTGAAAGGAAGAGCAAGTCAAAATTTACTGCAAATGGAATGCAAATAGCTACGGAAAAATTATATGTCAACATCACTTTAAAACAAAAAGCTAAGGAAGAGATATTTATTTGCACCACTCAAAGGCAAGAGCGTAACGTAGAGCAAATTGTTAGCACCACTTAAAAGCAAAAAGGTCATGAAGAACTATTTGTTTGGCCTTGGATAGCTGTGGTTATCAACATTCATGTTGAGTGCAAAGATGGAAAGTATTCTGGTGACAGTGGCAAAAAGCTAAATCCACTCAAAGTTGAGCCTCTGTATAACTGGCAGGGTCATTCTGGCCTTGCTGTGGTTGAATTTGGGAAAACTGGGATGGATTTGATAGAGGTTTGTGAAGGCATTTTAGGTAAACAGGCACGGGAGGAAAGACTGGCAAGACAAAACAAGGGCCAAAGATGACAAGTTGTATGCATGAAATTGGAACAGTCTCCGATTTCCAAGGCTAGAGCTATACCTTCTGGAACCAGAGCAATAATTTTTTGCAGGATATGAAGATTACAACTCTTGTGGTATTTTTGGTAATTATCTTAAGAAATATGGAGATTTAAAGACTCTTTCTGATATTCTAAAAGATGAAAAAGCAAAAGACTTGATACTTTTTATGGGTTTGAAGACAATTATAGAGGAAAAGGACAAACGTGGTGAAGAAATTCAAACTGCAATTAGCAAGACAGAGTCACATCTGGTTATAATTATGATAGAAAAAGAAGTTATGACTGAAAACTTCAATAGAGGTGTTAGTTTACAGAGTATTTCTTGAAGTTACTAATATATGAATAACATGTGTCTTCTAAGGTTGTTTATTCCTGATTAGATTCGGAAATGAGGCGCACAAAGACCAAAGAGCAGCTTGTGAGGATTGACAGGGACCATCATTTGGGAAGAGAGGAGTTGGAAGACCAAGAAAAGAAATTGAGAGAACGTGAAGCTAAAAGTGAAAGTGAGAAAAGGCAACTTGAGTACGATAAGAAATTGGTACTAAGATGTGTTTAACATATATTTGTTTTATTGTTTGATAATCTGTTAATATACATTTAACCTGACATGTTTCTTTTTGTCTTTTTGAATAATGAATTAGAAATTTTGGAGCAGAAGAAGGCGGAAGAAAGAATGGTGAAGTTAGCCGATGTTAAGAAGGTTCGTTACAAACATTTTCCCTTATATAGTGTGTGTTAGGATAAAAATATTTTGGGAACATATGGTATTAATATACCAAAATATGACAGAAAGAAAAGGAAAATCTTCACCATCAAATCATTGAGAATCAAAAGATGCTTGATGAGAAGCAACGTTTGGAGTTAGAAATCAACCAAAAGAAAGGTGCCTTAAAAGTGATGAAACACATGACTGAAGAATGTGAAGCCAAACGGAAGAGGATTCAAAAAGATCTAAAAGAAAAAGAAGAGGAACTTGAATACCAGATAGATCTTTATCAAACTTTAATCATCAATGAACGGAAAACGAATGATGAGTTGCAGGATGCACGTAAAGAATTAATTTCTGTGAGTTGTTTCTCACTATCCAAATTTTAAACCTTGTTAAGCTGATGCATTAGTCATTTATCTACTTTTTCTTCCCGAATTGAACAGGGTCTGAAGCAACGTTCTGGATGTGCCACTATCGGTGAAGAGAATGGGTAAGCTTGATCAAAAGCCTTTTACTGAGTATGAAAAATTTGGCGGCTTTGTGGGAGAAGCATCTCAGGGATCCAAGCTGGCATCCCTCTAAGGTCATCAGTGTTGGAGAGAAGTGTGAGGTATGGATTTCATTGATCTTTTCATCTCATAATTGTTATCTATTGCAATTTTATTATCCCATATAACTCTGATCAACTTGTCTAGCATAACTTCAAGAGCTTATGAGACGAGATTATTCATGTTCTCTTTGTTAAACAGTTAGTTTCGTCTTTTGTTGGTATTAAAAGTGGATGGAAATAGTGTGATTGATGTAATTGTCATGGTCTATCCCTATGGTTGTCTTTTCCATCTATGCCAATTACTGGGCGCCATATATCATATTGATCTGTCCCAAATTGGTAATTTATAAGTTAACTTGATTTTAATTTGGCCACCATAAGCAATTGATATTATTGTCAGATTACAAGTTTGTGATTGACAGTTATTTGGTGAATATTTATTAATAAATAAGTGTGAAAATTTGATGGATCATTTTATCCGTTTTGGCTTTAGTTAGATCTTAGTATATGTTTCTGCATTCATCTTTATTATATATCATAAAGATCTCTTTATTTGATAAGAATATCAAAGTTCTGTCTTCAAGCATAGAGTTGTTTGCTAATAAATACGAGTAAAACCTGAAAAATAAATACAGGGTCCAACAAATGGCAACCTAAGAATATAAATACAAATATGCTTGATAATTTCGACACAACTACAAAGATAAGCTTGTTTTGTTTTTCATTTATTGGCTTACAATAATGGTTTGTCAAACATGGTTCTCCAGGAGATACTTGATGAAGAAGACAAGAGGATAGCAAGCCTGAGGATGGAGTATGGAGAGAAAATATGTGATGCCGTTGTGACGGCTCTGAAAGAACTGAACGAGTGCAACCCGAGTGGCAGATATCCCTTGCCTGAGCTTTGGAAATTTAAAGAAGAGAAAGGCATCCTTGAAAGAGTGTGTTGAATTCATTCTAAAGAATTGGAGAAGATTGCAGCTTTACAACATTGTGACATGACTGCAACCAATTCTATTATTGTTATTATTATCGATGTTGTGTATATATTTACGGTTATCATATGTCCATTGGATGTAAAAACATATGAACGCTCTCAGTTTGTCCAATGTTCTTTAGGTAACTACTGTTTCAGGTGTAAATTTTCATCTCATCAATTTTCAACATTCACCTGTCTTGGTAGTATCAGGTTTTATGATTTTAACTTTTCAAGCAAGTATCAATTGAAATGCTATATTAACTTGCTTTTCTCACCACTGTTGTATGCATGTTAACCATCAGATATTTGATCTGTAAACTCATTATCTCCAATGTCCGATTGGCAAAGAAACCGGAAGGCTGCTAAGGATGGGGATGAACATTCATGTATTTGCTGGGTGACAGTAAGGATGGTTTGGAGGTTTGCCTATTGATGACTTTATGTTTTGTGAACTGTGTGGTTAATTTGCATTTCCGATTGAGTATTCGGGTTCTGCATAGCTATTTCATATCTTGTCAGGTAAGGGACCATTTGATTAAATTTGTTCGGTACTAAAATTCTTTTTGTCTGTTAGCTTCTGTGAACATATGCAATGACAGTATGGAGTATATTTTTGTGTAGATTTGGCATGAAGAACTGCTGGAGTAGGGGGCACTTACCCATAAATCACAATGGATGATACCGATCATTCTCGCCTATCTGGTCAGCCACTTCATTACCTTATGGCTTATCCTCAGACGGTCTCATGAAATTTATTCACTCATCAATTTTTTTATTTGGTTTTTTTTTGCAGCAAAGACAATAATGCGAATAAAGTTGGTAGTGAAGTAAAGCCTTCTTTTGGTAAGTTAATAGATTTGGCTATTCTATATTTTGCAGGATTTACAAATGATGAGTTGAGACAACACCAAAATAAAGATCCCAGGGAAGTTTGTAACTTTGGATAGTGTTGTTACTTTGCAACGCATGATTTACAAATGATGAGTTGAGCTCTGTTTATACTTTGTTTAATGTCTTTTTTTTAACAGCAAAGAAAAACTTTGTTAATGTCTTAATAATAGGAATATAGTTATTCTATCCAAGTCAATCATGTCATCCTAACAAATCATTTACAGAAAATATTTAATGTTGCAAGTGCATCACACGAGTCTAAGCACTAGTATATATAGTATATAATAACAAAGGGGGAGAAATTCAATCCTTTCCTATACATGGATGAAATATTGATGATAATACTTTGTAATAAACTGCGAAAACAATTAAACAATCACAGAGTTTCTCTTGCTTCCTACTCATCGTATCTTTTCTTTCCAACATGACATAGAAAGCAAATCTTGAAATTACACACTGGAGCCCGACATTCAAGGATCAAACGACCATTGATATCGCAATTACAAGTAGAACACACATACTTCGGATTTGCTTTGTTTCTTCTGACGTATGTTAAAGGATGCTCGTGATATGACCAAGTTTTGGTGCCCTCAACCCATACGTTTGCATACAGATCAATCGGAGTAAGGCAGCCAAGGTGAAACGAATTTTTGCATTTTTTGAAACAATAATAGAGCGGAAACTTTGGGTGCATCTCCTTCTCACAAATTTCACAATAGAAATCCTCTGGATGATTTTCGACCGGTGGATATGTCAATTGGATTTCATGTCCTTTGCAAAACCTATGACTAAGGAAACGAGGCGATCTCAATGCACAATATAGGCATAATTCGTAGTCATGACAATTATCTTTGCAAGTGTAGCTAATAGCATATGACCGTTTGTCACATGCTTTACAACGAGGTTTAGAATCAATAACTTGGGTAAGAGGATGGTTATGGGATTCATGTTTGATGGTGTTGGGTAGAAAGGCACAGTTGACATCAAGATAGAAGTAGCAATTTGTTTCAGTACATTTGTATTTATAGATACAAGGGAATCAATTGACAGCAACATTTAACTAATTTATTCTTCTGTTAGTCTGTTGAAGATTTGTTATATCCAGCTGTGAGGAAGATTCGGGAAGCTCTCTCGGTGTGTGCCTCATGAGCTTCTCTTGTTGGGCTGGGCTATTATCCATTACATTCTCATCCAGTATGCCATGGCTCTG
>JANDBE010000028.1:3417323-3427834 GCA_024320915.1 Erigeron philadelphicus
GATTAAGTTGTGATATATGACTTAACTAATCTAAATATGATATATTAAATTTTGTATTTGTAACCTATATTAACTCTTAGGATTTACAATTATATCTTTCTAATTTCTATAACCCTTTAGATATAAAGTCAAAATTTGTTATGAGTAGGTTTCTGATTACTTTAATATATTGACTTTGATTATTTTGATATCGTTTTGAAAGTAGCAATTTTTTTCCATGTTTCTTTTGCTATTTGCATGGCACTATCATACATGGCTCAGTCAATGGTGAATGGGCAAAAAATTTTAAGAGTATTTTGACCGATAGAGTGGCTATTTAGCTAGCAAATTTTCAAGTTGATTTCGGTATATCTATTTAATATATTTGAATTCTAATTTTTTAACTTTAATTAATATATTTTGAGACTATCCGTCTATTGGACGGACCTGAACACTACTGTTTATATAAATTAAGTGGAGTAAAATTTAGGTAATTAATAATTAATTTTGTTATTAAGTAAAAAAACATATTATTTGACTGAATAATTATTAAGTTTATTAGGTTAAAAAACGGACCTTTTACAAACCCATGAAAGAGAAACAAATAAATTGGCCCGAGTTGGGTCCAGGTTTCATCACATAAAATTTTTACATTTGTTTGCCAAACTCATAACAATCTTCAACGACTCTCTCTCTCTCTGATGATATATGATTGTGTTAGACTCCATCGACCACGATTTCTGTATTTTTCAACTTTCAACCCACCTTCTCTTTTGGTAAGTATTTTGTTATTGAAACCCTAATTCATGATTCTGCTGCATTAATATTTATCCCCAATTTGATTTTAAGTGTTTTTTTTTTTTAATTTATTTTTTTTGATAGGTATAAATTCCTTATTAATGACGTCATCAAAAAGGTTCCAGGCAGTGCCACTAGTAGCTTCACCTACATACCCAAATGCCATGGCTTGGTCCCATGAAAATCTGCTTGCTATTGCCTCTGGTCACTTAGTAACTATTTTGGTACTAATTTCACTTTTACCCTTTTCTTTTTTATTTACTGTCTTGTTTTTACCTTTTTCACCACCACCATATTCATTTATAAATTAATTGATATAATTTGGTAGAACCCGGCAATGCCGTTTGGACCGAAAGGTTTAATCACAATCCCGGCCGCCGCCCCTTTTCAACTTGGTCTTATACAATCTAATAAAGGTAACCCCTAAACGTATAATACTTGATTTTTGAAATTAGTTAACTTTAATGTGTAATGATTAATGAGGAAATGTTGTTTACAGATTTGGTCTCTGGTTGTTTGTTGCCTACTTGTTTGTCTCGTGATGTTCGCCCTTCTGTACGCTCGATATCGTGGTCTCCCCTCGGTTTGGCTCCTAACGGCGGGTATCTTTCTGTTATCAAACTCATTAGTGCTACTAGCTTTTCCCTTTTAGTAACTTCTAACAAAGTCTCTACCTTTTTTTTTGGTATAGGTGTTTGCTTGCTGTTTGCACCACTCAAGGGGTCGTTAAGGTTTATCGTTCGCCATTTCTTGAATTTTCTGCAGACTGGGTAGAGGTATGCACACTCACAAAGCTATATATTTATCAAGTATGTTTGGGTGTCTTGATCATTCAGAGAGGAGCATGCTTACGTTGTTTTCATACATATGCATGTATATTCCCTGTTTTTTTTTTTTTTTTATTATCATATAAACACCTTATCTAAAGAAAAAGGAAAAATAGTGGCAACTTTTGTGTGGCCGCATTAGTCTTCTATATGGAGAGATTTTATCACTGTGATTTTCTATGGCTGTGGACTCAAGCATTATTCGGGTAAAGGCGTAGCAATGTATCGTTGTTTCTCCTCCACATAAGACCTTTGAAATGTTAGCATGGTATAAACAGATGGAGTCTTTAAATGATGTTAGTGTTTGAAGGTCATTAAAGTTTCTTTTCCCTGTTTAAGCTTCGTATCGTTAGTATTAGATCTCTAGTAGTTCCTGTATAATTTGTGATCTGCTTGTGATCTGCTTTCCCGCTGACATCTGGTGTTGAGTTGTGTTCCGTATTTATTTTGTAGGTTGTGGATATATCTGAAATGATACATTCTTACTTTTCAAAAAGTGGATATGGGGAGGCTGATGTTCCATCTTCAGAAGATGTACGTTGAATGCTTGGTATCTTGCTTCCTTATCTGTTTCTTGTGTTCTTGCATTGACTTCTGGTCAATTTTCTTTACAAGTGTCGAGCTAGTCAACTTGATGTAGAGCAAGGGCACAATGAGGATCCATCGTCGTCAAATTTAGGAAGCAGAAAGCATAGAAGACTAAATCCACAAGATAACCACAATCTCTCTTTCATAAGTGCAGAGCAGTATGCTTCTTGCAGTGCATTGGTTTCATCACTTATTGTTGCTTGGTCCCCAATGCTTCATAGTAACGTGTCAAGTAGTTGCTCTATACTCGCCATTGGCGCCAAAAGTGGAAAAATTATGTTATGGAGAGTCCATGTACCGCAATGCTACTCTATAACAGAACAAAGCAAAGCGCCTGTTGTATCACTTAGTGGATTTTTTCAAGCACATAGTTCTTGGATCACTGCAATCAGCTGGTCAGCATTTGTTTCTGATGGATCACCCCAGCTTCTATTATGTACAGGATGTGCTGATGGAAGGTGAGTCTTCTTTCTGTCTGTTCTTTTCAATGCAGCATTTTTTTGGGGTGTTTGACAAACTTACAGATACCCTTAATTCATGAGTTCTTCTCTCTTTTGTTCTTTCAGTGTAAAAGTTTGGCGGGGATGTACGAATGACCTGCTTGAGTCCACCGAAGATGATATGGGTTCATTCTCACTGTTGAAGGAGGTCAATGTTTTGTCTACGTATTAATTTCGTTATCTATCATACTAGCTCTATTTAACATTCCTATTGAATAATAATAGGTTATAAATGTTGGGTCAGGCCCTGTCTCTGTACTTTCACTTCTCGTTCCAGATATTTCCCCACAAAAGATAACCTTGGCTGTTGGAAAAGGTTCTGGATCCTTAGAAATATTGACTTATGATACATCCATCGACAAATCCAATGTATTTGGACATTATGGACATGATCATATTGTGAGCTTCTGCAACTCCTTCTACTTTATGGGGGTCAATGTTCATAAGATATTTGTTACCTTATGGACTGTAAATTTTGTTATTTTGTTGGTGGTGAATCAGGTTACAGGTTTGGCTTGGGCGTATGATGGTAAATGCCTCTACAGTTGTAGCCAGGTACTGGATTTCATCATGTCGTGTGTATGGCTTTTGTGGCTGGGAATAAACAATAAGATATGATATGCAGTTACCAGATATGGACTTCTAGGTTATCTTTGTGGCGTCTGGCAATCTAAAAATGATGGGCTATAATAGATCATATCAGTTTGAGCCCATCTCTTGGCTCATATGAAATTGTATTAGATTAAAAGCATTTTTCTCGATTTGACCAAATATCTCAGCTGTATGTTAAACATATATTGAAATTCTGAGTCAGTTATCTATACTGAAGTTTATAAAATCTATTTAGAATGTAACTAGCAGTACACACCATGATTCCAACTATCCACTATGATGAAGCTTAGAATGTGAAGAAGCGTATGGTACATTCCAACGATCCACTATGAGGGTAAAGTAGATAGATGAAAGTTATCAAGAGAGATTTAAATTGTTTGTTCAATGAATTTATTTCGTAAAGTTAACTTTTTAGACCGGTATAATTTGGGTTGCAAAACTTATAAACACAATTTAATGTCTTTCATATTGCCATTGCTAACTTGCTCATGGCAAACTAATGCGCCTCATATATCTCAGGACAATTCATTGCATAGCTGGATCATAAAAGACGATTTGCTCCATGAAGTACCCATACCTTCAAATATTCTTGGTGTGAAGATCTCCACTGACGTATGATTTACCCTTCTTTTAGTTTTGGTGTTTTTTCGTCCCAAAATAAAAGCAATATTTGCCTTGGGCTTGGTTGGATGAAATAGTTTGATAATAGGCCAAATATCGATAATTTCCCTTGATGAAGACACAATAGTAGGATCATCTTGACCAAAATCTTGTAATACTGCTAAAGGCAGAGAAGTAGTGTCAGAATGAATATATATTTGAAAGGAAATATCTGCCTATATCTTGGGACAACTTACATGGATACTTTGCGTTATTTTGGGTGAAGGAGAATGTTGACTAAACCATAAACCTTTTGGCAGGTCCCTAATGTGTCCGATGCATGTTTTGGCATAGCAGTATCCCCTGCCAATCTTGTGCTTGCTGTGGTATGACATTATTCTACTTGGAATCTGCTTCCTAAAAAATTTATTAAATATTTGAGAAGTCGTCATATATATCATTATTCATGTGTAATGTCTTGTTTGTGGGAGTTGAAGCTCCATTAAAATCCCCGGCTATGGCCCGTATATAATTTGGAAACTTCCCGTAGCTAAATAAAATGCGAACTGTCATAAGAAAATATGTTTTTTGCGCACTAGTTGACCCGTAAGTATTTGGGACTAAAGAAGCATGTATTACTATTTGACCCATATGTATTTGAAAAGATAATGTTAGATCAATGAGGATTCAGATAAATACTTCACATATGCAAAGGAATGTTAGCTTGAGGAAAGTAGTAGTGCATGGTGCCCTCTTTGTTATTTTAAGTATAGTATCAAAAAGTTTGTTCTATAATTATACGTATGGTGCAGGTTAGAAGCTTTGATGTTAATCTGTTAAATCCAATGTATGAGGCCAGGTAAGTCTACCTTTGCTGTTAGCCTGTTTAATAAATGTATTAGGAAGGTAAGTCTGCTATGATATATTGTTAATGATTCAGGTCACTGAAGGGTGCTGTTGAGTTCTTCTGGATTGGTGGACAAAAGCTGAAAGAAGATCCAGAATCTAATGAAGAAAATTTGCTTGGTTTTCCGAATATGGATCTAGTTAATTGGGGAAATAACATACTATGGTCATTAAATCAGTGTGAACGTTTTTATAAGCCCGTAGTTGTATGGGATGTCATAACCGCATTATCGGTTTTGAAGAAATCTAATGTTAACTATGTAGAGAAAGTTCTGGCTACATGGCTGGTCTCATATTCAGAATTTCAGAGGGGTAGTACCCTTGAAACTGTTTTACCACATGTTTCTGAATGTCTCCCAAGCTTAACTTCACGCCAGTTGCATCTACTTAACTTAGTGAATAGGCATGTTATACTTGGAGATAAAATCAACGGTGAAGAGGGATCTGAGAGTGGAGAACCAAACCTATGGATTAAGCTTCTTGAGATGTCTGAAAGAGAACTTCGAGAAAGGCTCATTGGTTGTACATTTGCTGCAACACTTAATGGGTATAATGGTAATCTGCAGCCTGTTGGATTGACACAAATGAAATGGTGGGTTTCAAAAAATGGCCGTGTGGTTAAAGATTATCTTCGACTCCTTTCATCTGAAGTTACAAAGATTGAGAAAAGGTATGTTAAAAATCAGATGTTAATTAATAAATGGATTTTTCCAAGTTATATAGGGCCATTGATGGTTTGATGTGTACACAGATATGTAGCAGAAGAGGAATGCAGATACTGTTCTGCACCGGTTCCATTTGAAAATACAGAAGTTGCTTTTTGCAACAAAGGAAGCAATGAGAGGCATAAACTGGCAAGGTGTGCTGTTTCTATGAGTGTGTGCCCTCTTTCTCCGTTATGGTTTTGTGTATCTTGCAATAGACGGGTCTCGCATTTTGCTCCAGAGAGTCTTTTTACATTGCTCAGATACCCTCCGGCTGGTGACTCTGTGGAAAGGATTTGCAAGAGCTTGCATAGGGAAACTAATGGCGAAGTATTATTAAAACCACTGTGTCCGTTTTGTGGGGTATTGCTGCAAAGGTTGCAGCCAGAATTTCTGTTATCAACAAATCCTGTGTAGATAACCTGATACGTAGCGGCAAAGGGACTTAGGGCCCGTGGGGTGGGTGTTCTATGAGCCATATCATTCATCACAAGAAGCAAAGGTATATTATTTCTCAAATATTTTCTATTTGTATCTTAAATGCATTACTTTTTTTTGGGTCTACTCTGAGCAAGGCAGGTATTGACGTATTGTTAAATCCTTAATCAGCATTCCTTGGATAAAAAGCTCTCTAGTAATTTATTTGGTGTTTGGAAACTCGAACTCGACTTGGTCAAAACCTGGATTGGGGTTTAATAAAACAAAAAGTATTGTTTTTGTGATTATATACAAAAGACCATTCTTCCCTTGTAAGATGGGAAGTCAAAGAACGAAGAAAAGAAAGTCTATCTTTTGATTATCTTCCCTTACAATTCTTTTGGCTTAAAACTTTTTTTTTACGGAACAGATGATGGTATTATGAAGATGCAAGGAACTAGGATAAAGCCAAAAGAGTTTTTCACCTCTTGAAGAACACTTAGCATACTATTTGACGACTCCTTCGCCTCTTCTGCTGGAAGAATCCAGAAAGATATGCCTCTCGCGACAGACCCTTGAAGCCCAAGGTAATTTATCCACAAAATTACTCATAGAATTTTAGTAATTTGCTAGTTTGAAACTTAAATTATTATTTCGTTTGATGCAGATGAATTTGTAACTAAATACCCGGAGGCAATATCCAATATCGAGAAGCTCAAGAAGTGTGGATTAAACTCAAACATCGTGTCGGTTTGACCAAACCGCTTTGAATCCGAAAGTACGACTCCTTAGATTTCAACAGCTCGTTGATGGAAACGGATGGATCCTAGTTTACAAAGCAAGCTAAGGACAGATTTCCTGGAAAAGTACTAGTGTTTCAGTTTTTTACTATATGGGCACAACCCGCCTCAGTTTTCAAAGTCAAGGTAAACCTCCTGTTTTCTAGTAGCATTAGGAACTCTTGAGCCCGATGGAAATATATCTCACCCTACCATTGAGCCATACATCCGGTGGGACCTCACACTGTGCGCTTAGCTGGCCAATGGTCAAATTTAGACTGGAAAAGAAGTTTGTTGATACAAAATTTGCAGGGTGTACCCTGTTATGGGGTCCGGGAGCAAGCCTCAGTGCGGAGAAAACAGAACTTGAAGTTCCATATTTTTGTGAAGGATGTCGAAGAAAAGGGCCAATCCTGTAGATTTTTTTAAATTCTTTGTTTTTTTTTTTTACATGCAAGTAATCATTTATTTCTATGTATGCTTCATTAATGATTGATATTTGACTACATGTTGTTTTTGAGATTTTTACATTTAAAGGTAATGATAACAGATTACTTCTTAATGAAATTACTGAATTACATTCAGTAAGAATAGCCCATTAAGATAACACAAATGCATGACCATACATTTTTTAGTTTTCAAGCCCTTCAATCTGAAATGAATAATCAACAACTACCCCATAAGATTTTATCATACTCAGATCTACCAATCAAAATATTCAACAACGATTCTTTGTTTAAGTCAAGTAAATCTCATTTCGAACCGTTTGATTTAAACTGTCAATTATTTTTTATTCTAAGGTTTTTATTTGGGTATTTTTCATTTATATATACTATTAGAAAAAAAATATATACTATTTTGTTAATTAATTTTCCAAAATTTTAAAGCAAAATTAAAAAAATTATAATGGAGAATAAAACATAATAAACCTAACAGAAATTTGAATCCATAGCATAACAAATCATCCATAACAGCACAGCAAAGCATAGCATATCATAGTAAATCATCATAAAGGTAGAAGCAAATTCAAAGCAAACTCAAATACAAAAGCAAATCAAAGTAATAAGGTAACAGATTAATGCACAGCAGAAGTAGTAAACGATAGCTTCCAAACCATTACATATTGTTCCAAGAAAGTTCACTAATATTCCAGGAAATTTCAGCACTATGCCCACTTTGCCATTCTTAGAAACCCAAAACAAGATATGTGTTGCCAAGCGTATCAAGCTTCTACCAATTCGAGGATCCAAAATACGACAGCCTCCGTATGCAACAAGAGTGACACCACCAACCTTCACAAAAGTAGCCACATGACCCCAAACCCACTTAGCAATTTCTCTGCGGTGCAACATCTGAAGGAAAGCAACAATGTGAGGCGCAAAGGGGGCATCATGTCAGATTGGCCGATGAAGTGGTGGCAGCTGTTCCTGTTCATATCCCCTAGATGGAAATGACACAAAGCTACGAGGTGGAGGCAAGTTTACCTCCTAGAAACAGGAGCAGTGTCAACTTGGGAGGTGAGCTCCGAAACAAGTGGCCCCACATCACCTAGGTCATCTGAGTGAGCCTCAAATGACTTCAAATCCATATAACAATAAGGCTTTTCATTTTCAGGCAGAGCATTATACTTAGCTCTCATCGCATTCACAATCAATGCGAGCATCTCTTTGGGACCGTCATGATCATACTAACGCTAAAATTCCATTATGTTCACATCCCCCATATATATATATATATATAATGTCATTACATCGATCATCATAATCTCCCATTAATCTTGGTGCCAGATTATACTGACCATCCATAGGCTTTCACACTATGGTTGAATCAAGAATGTTGTCGAGACAAAAAAAAAAGACAAATGAATAGACGATTTCCAAATTCATAACTGACGATCGTCTATGTATAGTAGACGATTTGTTATCGTAGTTCATCTCTAATCGATCTTTGCCCTATAATCAAATGTTTTTATTTGAATCAAATATGTTCGACCATTAAACTTGGATTAAATATATCCAGAAATATAAACAAGGGTTATGAAGAGAAGACAAAGTTATGCGACCTCATATATATATGAAGATGGCTGGAATTTGTCAATGTGTTGGTTGAATCCATACATGCAACCCATAATCGTTAAGCTCCACTATTTGTACGTATTACCAAACATAAGCTTTGTTGGAGAATCATAGCTTTGGAAGCTAGATACAGTTGTTCGAGACAACATATTGCACATGATTTATGGTGTGGATGACTTCTATAGCAGTCATACAGTTTTTTTGGTTTCTTTCTTAATCTTGGAAACCTCCTTTTATGTCTGCAAAATTAGGGTTTTTCCTTTTCCTTTTATTCTAAGGTGATTTATCCACTTTCTCCATTATTATAGTAATATGTAAATATTTCACATAATGCTTCACCGTTAATTACGAATCTTCTATCTAATAATCATTAAACTTGTGTATCTATATATCAATTTTGTGATACTGAATTCATCATATTTTACCACGACTATCCAGATTTATACTCATTTTGTTTTATTAATCGATTTGCATTAAATATGTGCATACTCGTTTAATTTTGTGCGATGAATCTATATGTTAGTGCTTATCTGAGATGCAACATCTTTTTTCGTGAATTTGTTGATTTTTATGATTGAATTTGAGTGTTTTGAATGTTTAAAAAAATTAAAACTGCTCTTTATTTGAGGATATCATGAGGAATTAGTATCGTGTATCCGTGTATATGTATTTTTATGTGTATTAAAATCCGAGGGTTAGGTGCCTTATGAGAAGCAAGATGCAAATGAATCCCGTAATCCAAAAAACTATGTATCCAATAAAATTTTAATATAAGTTTTTTTTTGGATGTATTTCAAAAACCTTAACGTGTATCCGGTGTCTCTCTATAAATTTCAGTTTATTAAAATCATGTTTGGAGGAATGTTTTTATCTGAGCATGAGGAAGAAGCTATGAAGATGCTTGTGAAAGAAGCAGTTTGGTACCACAATTTTCAAGCTCCAAAATTATCACACGAAAAGTCTCTCCTATGAAAAAACACGTCTACTCTTTGAGGCCATCCTTAAATGCCATAGTGCCTTACTGCCTTTGCTGCGTTGGTTGATATCATGTATTTGGTCGAAAAGGGGCAGTGGTGCGACAGCCAGAACACTTTGTCTCTCATTATTAACTGCTACAGGTCAAAGTTTTACGAGGAGCTTTCCAAAACTGTTGATAAGGTGACAGATTTTAAGAGCCACATTGAGGCTTATAAAGCAGAAGCAGAATCTCTAGACACAGGATGTCTTAATGACACTTTTGTCTTTCGGCGCTATGAGAAATTTGAGGTTAACAAATTAGGAGATCAATTATATTTTTTTTGTTATTAATCTCTATTATTTAATGAGTAAAGTTTACAAAGACATTTGAGATTTCAATTTACGGCCTTTTGAGCTAGAATTTCTCGCATCATAATGTTAATTACATCTAAATTTATCTGATTTGTTACTCACAGAATCTTTGATGCTGCAGATTAATGCTTTATTTGCACCGGCAACAGAGTCTTCTGATTTACAGAACGAGAATATGAAGATCGTCACTAAACAGTGGCGGATCTAGGATTTTGGGTAAGTAGGGTGAAAGTCCCTTGTTTTGCACAGATTAATCTTAGTTACAACTAATGTAAGCTTAAGAAAGTAAACACAAACAAGTAAAATAAACACGTTTAGTTATATGTATATTAATCTAAACGGTGAATACATGGTTGGTTTACAATAAATAAAGTAAATATTGTTAAGTTTTGAACAC
>JANDBE010000028.1:3444852-3456075 GCA_024320915.1 Erigeron philadelphicus
ATTGTTCATTATGTGTAAAGAAGAGGAGTAATGGCATTTAGAGGTTTATGTGCAAAGAAGAGGAGTAATGGACGACATGTGAATAAGCCATTCATAATAAATGAATTTTGAAGTAAGCCTCTTTCACATTCCAATTTTACAGCTTCCCCTGCTCAATAACCTCTTTCACATTCCAATTTTATAGCTTCCCCTGCTCAATAATATTAACAAGATAAAAGTCAGTATAATTATATTTATGGTTTAACCGATTTATTTTATTTACGTAATTATGACAGTGGTTTTTGTAACCTATATATATAATGATACGACAGTTCTCAAAGGCTGAAAAGCCCATTATGTGCAATCACCCATTTAGCCACTCACAATACATATACCTGTATACCACAATTGCATAAAACCTGGGCATACCACAAAGAATTTGTAAAACACATTCTCAACAAAACTTCAATAAACAAAATCTCTTCGAATGGGGAAGGGTAATGTTGTTGTTGCAAAACAACCTAAGGACAGGGATTGTATTTTTTTGAATCAGGTTAACAAAGAATCTACGGGCCCGATTGTTGTCATGATTTGTAGGCGGTGGGATGTGATAAGTGTGAAGAATAAGTACATGAGTACCAACTACATCATCTCTGATGCAAAGGTATATTGGGCGGATTGTTTTGTTAATAAAGTTTTTATAATGTTTTTTTCCCTTTTTTTAATTAAATAATTTTCTTATTTTGCAGGGGAATATTCTTCATTGTTTTGTCAAGGATGGGATTGCTTACCGTTTTAAGTCCCTGCTGGAAGAAGGTTGTTTGTATATGATGAACGACTTCACTGTGCTGCCTAATCCTCAAAAGTACAGGATCATGAAAGATGCTGAATTCATGATCGAGATAGATGGTTCAACTTTGGTGACAAAGCAAACTGATGACGTTGATAAGTTTATTCGACACCCGTTTCAGTTGGTATCCTTTGAGCAGATTGTACCTACAAACAGCAACTATTTTGTTGGTGAGTATCAATGTGTGTAACACTATACGATATAAATAGTTTCATTATTACGGCAATACACTGATCATCTAAAAAGATAAAATACAGATAGAAACAAATGAGAGAGACACAACCCTCTGAATCTATTTATACAATGGTTTGGGTTAATATCCTGGTAACAAAGTGGTCGATTATTCAACCATATAATTAATTGAAACTGAGGTAAGCATGGTAGGTTTATTTATTATAATTAATTGAAACTGAGTTAAGCTTGGTAGGTTAATTTATTTAACTGTTTTGTTTTGAAATTGACCTTTGTAGACGTGGTTGGCTATGTGACCGTTGTTGGACCGGTGTTACAAAAGGCAACAGGATCCCAAACTGTTGAGTTTAACTTGACTAATGAAAGGTATGCCTTAGAGTTCTGTTTCGTATGTGTTAGCATACCTGAAACCTGTTGCAGGATTAAGCCTTCATTAACCTTGGCTTTAATTGGGTTACAGGGGATTCCAGTTGAGGGTGACTCTATGGGGTGGACTGGGTGACAACATGGTAGCAAAGAAAAGAATGAATCCTGGTGTGTACGTCATATTGCTGACTTGCATGAGTTCAAAAGAGTATCTAGGTAATATTTGTTTCTATTTATTCTTGATTTAACAGAGCATATACCTCAATATTTTTCACACGTCTTATTAATGATTTTTAAAAGCATATACCTGATCATCTTTCACACCTCTTCCGATAGGTAACCTTTGCCTTTCAAGTTCGTCTTCTACACTGTTGATTGATGATGAGAACATTCCTGCAATTAAGGCATTTAAGTCTGCTATGAGGTACAACCGATATAGGTTTAACAATTAAAGCCAAGTTTAACTTCAGCATGTTGCATAACTTAGGGTTTCCTACAAAGTACATTTCTTTATTGTTATTAAATTTCTTGAATTGTACTTTTAATGTATATAATTCCCAAGTCATTTTATAAGAGAATTGGTAAAAAAAAATTCTGACATCCATACAGTCATATATGATATCTTAATTTCAATGACTAATTATAGAATTGTGTTCCCTGTAAAATCCCTTATCCCGGGTCCGTCGAGTCTCTCACAAATACATGATATTAATATAGTAGCTGCTATAACATGTTATTAGCTGTTTTAGCATGATGTGTCTGTGCATGACTGTTGAAAGTGCTTCATGCAGTGGTGTTGAAATAGTCGACACCGGTGTACCCCTCCTGCAGGTTAAAGCTACAATATCAAGTCTCCATGACCTAATCGAATGGGGCCGTACTAAAAGCAAGCGAGAGGTTTGTATATTTTTAGTCTCTAAATCATAAATGTAATATCCGTTGTATTAGGTTTTTTGTTTGTTAATACATGGTTATTAATGCAGGCTGGTGCTTACCAAGGCTCTATTCAGATTACGAATGTGAGAACCAGAAAAGGTTGGTTTAATTATACTTGCACATCTGCGAAATGTAGAAAGAGCGTGGAGCTGAACCCGAGTAACGTATTCTGGTGTGACTTATGTAACAATGAGGTGAAGTATCCACGCCCAAGGTATGTTGTAGCTGCAATTGAATGAGTACTTTTCAGGTTTTGATGCCAATGTAAACCTCTTTATGGTTGAATGAAAACCAGGTATCGGCTGCAACTTGAGATAACAGATGGGACTGCGGATTTGGTGGTTGTTCTCTTTGATGAAGTAGCGGAGAAATTGGTTGGACGCCCAGTCCGCGCACTCATTGCTGAGGCTGAACAGGTTTGCTCATAACTTATATTAAACGAGTTATTAAGGTGATGTCTGTTGTTTATTTGTTGGATTATATTTTGTGCTTCAGGATGAGACAGGTACTGCTTTTGTTCTGCCTTCGGTTTTGCATGCGCTTATAGGAACAAGTCATGTGTTTGAAATCAAGACCCATAGTTACTTTCAAGCTGGAGTATATGAAAGTTTTAACTGTTCACAAATCATTCTCCCTACTCCTGAGGTAGATAAACAGCAGAACATCGTCAATGATGGTAGTGAGTCAAAAGTTGATGTTCAGGCATCCGCATCAAACAGTGTGCTGAATGAAGGTTCTCCAAAGGTGGTGGACAAGAGCTTGGATATATCAACCACTGCATGCAAGAATGAAACAAGCTCTCTTAAAATGTAAATGAATTTATTTTTCCTGTCATTTTTTCCCAACAGTCATGAGGTTGAAACTAACAGGTATTTATATGGCAGATTTGATGATGAAAGTGATAAAGAACCGAGTAGAGTGCATGCAAGAAAAAGGTATACCTAAATTTTTAGGTGATGTGTTTTACTTCATTACAAATGAATTTAATTGATGCTGTCTACTTACTCAGGGACAAGGAAAACTTTGAAGCTGAAACGATTTTGGAGAAATTTCAGAAATTCAAGAAACAAGCATAACATGGAGGTTCCAGCTCTGAAATAACGTTAGATTGCCAACAGATTGAATTAAAACTCTGTGTCCTTGAGCATTTTCTTTTACGCTGTTGACGTGCAAGTCACCGTTGTTTTCCTGTTTCCCTGCAAAAATTGTACGATTATGCGCGAAGTTATGTTTATGATGTTTTTACCCAAAGGCATGTTTATGATGTTTTTATGTCTTAAGAATTAAGCTCCCATTTTCTTTTATTGTATGTCCAAAACCTACTAGCTTTATGTTGACGCCTGCAACAATTTAATTTTGAATCGGGTTAATTTAATAATGTTTAAGGAAGTTAGGGAACTAAATATTCCTTATGTTTCACCAAGTTACCCCAATAATTCAGCAGTGATCGTTGGTTCCAGATGATGAGAACTGTTCGTTTGAGAAAATTTTGATGGGTGTTAATTTTGCTACAAAGTAATTAGTTCTATGTGTATATATATATATATACTACAAAATGGTTTCCTTCAAATAAATGAACCAAAGTTAAGGGCAGAAAGGAACAGTAAGCTAATTCATCCAAGATTACACTTTTATGTCTGTCCTATCCTTAATGGTATATGAAGCCCAAGTTGCAGTTGTAGGATATATAAGTTATGCGGTTTCAAGTAACATTTCCAGCACATTTACTAAAAATAGGTGGTTCTGCCCTGTTAAATAATATATATCTCATACACCTCAAATATGTAAAACATTAAACCAATTCATCTACATAAGACACTCATCGATAGTCATGTTTCTACCCTTTCCAAATGTTAACATAAATTTCATGGTTGATTATGTTACAGGTCAGGTATGCATATAAAGATTTTCATCAACGATTATTCTTGGCAGTGACATTATACATGAAGTCAAGAAATTTATAAATAATATCATTAATACGAAACCAAACCCATTTTCTGTATATCTTCTCATTTAAATATGGGAGAGTGAGACAAGTGGTAGCAAGGTTTTCTTGCCTTTTATTAACCCACGTTTTAGGCCACTTTTAGAAAAAATGAATAATGTATTATCATTATATTGATAAGATAATTAATACGAGATATAGCATATCAATACTCAATTTTAATAAACCATCAAGAAGATCAATGATATAGGTTTAGTATTCATATGAATATAAATGTTACCTTATAAATTCTACATTTATAGATTAGAATTGTTTGTGAGTCCCTTCAGTGTTTGAGAAAAGTTATTGGTATCCTTGAATTCATTAAATTCCACTTTGTAACCTTTTATTTAGCCCGAATATGAATAGGCCTTTTTTCATTTACACCAATGGTGTAATAAATTAAATCCTCATGCTTAACCATATATCAACCCATTTTTAAAAGCATTCATTAGGATTTGTGTTAATCCGATTTGTTGTAAAGAAGAAGATATTATATGTGATAGTGCTATTCAAGTCACCTATGGAAGGGACTGGTATAAGACTGAAATAACTATGACTTCTTATGTATGAGGTGTCTAAAATTGAGATATGAATATAAATGTTACTTACATGTGTGTATGCTGTCTTCAATGGCTTCAGGAAACATTGGCAGTTTTTTGGAGGCCAGTAGATTGATATCCAGTTCAATAATTATGCATTCAGAATCAACTATGTTCCCGGATGGAAAGGTCCAACATTTTTGTGGGCTTAAACTTGAAACAAACAATCAGCAACGGTGTTTGATGTCCCCCTTGGGTACGTTTTTATTGTTATAGGTTCTGCACTTTTAAAATATTCAGGCCATATTTCCAACATTCATCTCTTTATGTGTGGTTTTCTTATCATTGTATAGAAAAGGTAAATAATCCTGCAATCAATGAAAGAAACCCTTATATCAACTTACAGCCTGAAATAATCATCCGGCCCAACGGACGAGTTCAAAGGTATTATGGACTCAAACTAATAAAACAGAAACAAACCAAGTTTCCCGATCAGATTTACATACATAAGGAAGAAAGTATTACAGCAGGTGGTAAAGTTCAAACATACTGTGGTTTAAAGCTGATACAAAACAATGACCAACCATTCGCAAGAAGAAATGGTTTGTGTGTGGTAAAACTTTCTTTATGTTTGAATTTTTGGTTTTTTGGGTTTTGATTTTTAATAGAGTAAAAATGATTCAGCTCGCATAGAAAATCCAATACATAGGAGCCCATATTTGTCACAGGAGTTACAGAGCATCAATTCTGATGCTTTCAGAAACGTTTCCATGCGTTTTACGTCAAGTAGTAAGTCATTTATGCTCCCTGAATGTTTGTATATAAAAATGTTGTGTCATCAGGTGTGATACCAAATCTGTTATGTCAAATCCCATGGTATGTACTTACAATTAGTTGTAGATTCAGGACGAGCGGCATCCCAAAAAACAACACCCGCACCCGAAAAGGGCATAGTCGAGATCAAGTGTACCCGGGAAGACCAACCCATTCATACGAATAGTATGCCACCTGGTAAAAACCATATTAGTTAGTTATACACCAGTAACTTTGAGCATAAATTACTTACAATTCAATCAAAACACAGGTTCATCATCATCGAACAGGAAAAGAAACACATCCAAAAAAAGGGAACGCCAGACTGCATGTCCTGAGAAACCACCAACTATGAAAATGGATATTAAGCACCCTGGTATAACCTGCAGTATTGTATCAATTAATTATTTCAAATTCCCAGTTAATGATAGTCTCTTTGTTAGAGCTGCATATTAGTTAGTTATAGACCAGTAATTTTGAGGATAAATTACTTACAATTCGTTCAAAACACAGGTTCACCATCAGCAAAGAGGAAAAGAAACACACCCAAAAAAGGGGAACGCCAGACTACATGTCCTGAGAAACCACCAACTATGAAAATGGATGTTGAGCACCCTGGTATAACCTGCAATATTGTATCAATTAATTAATTCAAATTCTAAGTTAATTATAGTCACTTTGTTGTAACTGCAGATACATCATATTTGAAAAAAAGGAAAAGACCATCGCCACCGCAAATATCATCCAAGGACACAAGTACCCAGGAACCTCAAATCGAGGATACAAATGTTAAGACACCCGGTCAGATTTTTGTGTCTTATCATCTAAATTTGGTTCTTTACACCAGTATTGTTCTTAGTGAGTTGTACTGTAAAAATGTAATTAAGTAATTATCTTTAGTTATACTCATTTGTCTTAATTTTTGACTTTTTAAAAAAAGTTTGTACTGTCTTTATGTATGGAAACCATTTTATTCAACAACTATTTATTTGACAATTTATCTGGCAACAATCTTTCTCTCCATTTTTTCAATTACAAAGTTTGATGAACCTAAAAAAGCCTTCATCATTTATCAATTAATATCGACTAAAAATAAATGGGGAATGCTAAGGATTGTATTTAACGTGCATCAAAAAACTTATACCTTTCATATTAAAAGCTCACCTTCTGATTTTCATGGTAAATATACAAATAATTTATGCACCTTAAACACAGTCCATAGGGCTGTATCTAGCAAACCTACATACATTTAATAAAATAAAAGAGTTTTGTGAATGACATCACTTAGGGTTGTTAGTATTAATCAATTTGATGCATTAAAATTTATATTTTGTCTTGCAAAAACCAGGGGGGCGGTTATTGATATATAAAATACTACTTTTTATGCATGTAATAAACTTTTAATGACAATCCTTAGGGCTGTCATTATCATTTTCCTTATATTATTACTATTATTAATTCTTAACGGAAGATTTTGATTACTGACGTGTTATATAATCATTCGATCATCTGCATTCCTCGAGTACAAAACGCGAAGATACCCACAAGAGAAAACCTACCATAGCTGAGAGCCAAGTTAAGACCCGTAAAAATGTTATTGTTAATCATCCTGCTAACTTACGAGCTAACCTAACGAATGTAGCCGAATCAAGAGAGCCAAACCACAAAAATTCTACCCAGTCCACACTCCACACCCGAATCCCGGTAGCCAAGATCAAAACAACCATTTAGCAGACTCCGTTCAAGATGGCCCACCCCAATGAATTGCTAGAAGCCCACGATATAAACATGAGTCAAAACCTATAATGCAAGTAGGCAACCCTTTTCTAAATTCAAGTGCAACACTTCTCTTTTGTTATGGCAACACGTTTAATTGCTCATTTCAAGTTTCATCACTCTTGTTCTTTTATTGCAACACTTTAACAGATTTATTTTATTAGAATCTTGTTATTAGGAAAAAATGAAAAATAACTGAGAGGGCGCCAGCAGAACTATAACCCAAAAATAGAGTCATGTAATTAAATTAGCTTCGATACCTATAAAAAAAAAATTCTCTCTTTTTTTTTTTTTTGCTACGAGCAACATTGGACGAACTTACTCCCATTATATAAAACGTACCGAAATGTTGGAAGAACTTACTCCATTTTGTAAGATATTTAGATATTCTTTAGTACCTGGAAATGTCTCTAAATCTAAGGTATCTGAACGTGTATAAATTACAAAAGGTTTGTCATATCAAATATCATTAATTTATTCTATGTATCCAGAAAAATTCAAAAACCTGACATCTATAATAAGCTATTAAGCTACCATGTAATGTCAGTGTGTCACATCACCAAATTTGCAAATTATCTGAAAAATAAACAAATAAATAGACTCATTTAAGATTGAATATTGATTCCGGGTTAGATTTTTTTATACCGTTGAGAATGAAATAAAATACAAGTATAAGTGAATAAGGCTTTAACGCCATCGCTCACTGGGGAAAACTTAACTACCCAATGAAACAAGATTGCTGAATAAATGAAGGCTTCAACAATGTAAAATCGTAAATAGGCCCCTAAGAATATTCTACGTAAATTACATGATTAATAAAGAATATAGCAATCACACTTTGTATACATTGGTGACATCTTGAGCTTCAATTTCAGCTACAATTACCTGTCCAAATTCAACAAACCATGTGGTTTCTTGCTTCTTTTCGGGACCCAAAAATAGGCTTAGGATATATCTGCGTATGAATGAGTGATTGGTGATCCAAAGAATGCAAATGTGTATGATTATTATCCAAATATACGATTATGGCAGGTTTTATCACAGGGGTAAGGGCAATCTATCTCTTCAAATGGACTCCGCTCATAAAACCAGTTTCCAACTGCTTCTCCAATCGTCTGTGGTAAGTTTTGTGGTTCTGGTTAGTTCCAAAGTATATTGATCAACTTTTGAAATACGAGTGCAAAATGGCGACTTGGGTAGTCTGAATAACGGGCCAGAACTGGTTGCTTTTAGTAGGGCCAAAATGGTTTTGGTTGGGCTGACTAGCAAGCATTTTCTAACATTAGCTTATAGATTCACTATGAAGTAAAAAACATTTTATGAGGCAGTAATAAAACACTTAGGATATTATAAACCATCTGCCTCATCTCTCGTTTATATGACTTGGCACCTTTGACCAGTTAGCCGTTAACAATAAACAACAACCCAAAACGAATAAATCAATGGATCAAAACTTTCATTACTGGTTTTTAGAAAGAAATGAAATAAGAGACAAACCGAAGCACTTTACCGTATTACTCAACAAGGGGGAATCATTCATCAACCATGTCTCTTGCATTTCAGTTTGGCAATGGGCATAGCAAGAGTTGATGAACATCCCTCTTGGTGAAGAGGTACCAAAGAATCCATCTAATGCACGTAAGAACTCCATCCTGAATTCTGTGAAAATAAATAAAACTGTATTAACACCCAACCCTTTACAATTAAATTCTAACACTGGATGATAAAGGTGAAAATAATATGGATAGATTGGGTCAAGATAGGCCGGGCAAGTTGGGTTGACGATAACAATTCTTTTCCCTAAAGGTTTTAACTCTGATCAACAATTAGATAACTAGTGTAAAAACTTTATGATTACGCTAATAAAAACTTTATGATAACGATAATAAAAACTTTATGATTACGATAGTAATCCAACATTTTGAACAAGGTGATTTGAGAAACTGTACATTATACACTGTTGGTGACTTTCGACCCATTTGACCATATTGCCCTTAAAAGAGGTTAACTTACTCATTTTACCGCGATAGATATACAATATAACCTGGATCGACCCATTCACAAACAAATGTCAAAACTTGTCACCTACTGATTGCAAAGGGGTGGTCTTTTTCAATGGTAAAAGCAGAAAGGGCACATGGAAATCCAACATGACACCAAAACTTGGTGTACATATTTTAATAAACTAAGAGGGAAAAAAAGGTCTAAAAGAATAACTGGAACATGGTATGAAATATGAAGGAAGCTAAAGCTAACAGAAGAACTATAGGGATTAGTGACCTTGCATGATTTCAATTTGATAAGATGAACACCTCTCGATATCAGCTTTGCAGTTGTGCCAGGTACCATGAGGATCAACAATCCCTGGAGCCAATGCATTCTTTATCTGTAGATATGAAGACTAAATTTCACGACAAACATCAAAAACATATATTAAACTAAACTATAGAGAAGAATCACTACTAATTGGATTGTCGTCTTTTCATATGAACATTATATCATGTGCTGAACACTGAAAACCTATTGATGGCACTCTGTACTGCGAAAGATTCTGACCTGCCATGAATCATAGGCCGCATTTATCAGAAAAATTGGTGTTTCTAGTTCTTGGATCATGTTTTCAGGAAAAAGGCACTGCAAAAAAATAAAATAAGAACAATTAACTAATTAAGATTCGATAGTGAAGAATAGCTTTTCAAGAAGCTACAAAAAATTCTTTCTTACTAAACTATTATTCATCTTGGAAGTGCAAGATCCAGGCAAATTTTTGGCAGATCCCTACAATAGAAGCAAGCTAACAGATTAAATTCCCAAAACAATATGAATAGCTCTAGATGGTGATGATCTTCAAGGACAAATTAATAGATTGTAAACAATAGGCTTAAGAAACTATAATCAAATACTACTTGAATGGAATTCAACGAAGCTACAAGTGTAAATTGATAAGAGCTTCTAGTGGTATAAAGGGCAAGAGAGTACATGTGTCTTGACCACATCATCATAAAAGGCCTCAAGGCGTCTTGTTCCAAAGATGTCCCGCCTGTTTATGAACAACGAATATTATGTGGCTATGGCGAATAAGAAGAATAATAAGGTAGAAGAAACGGATTTGAGCTGAATCTTACGAATTAATGAAATAACCAGCATCTGCAAGACATTTCACTGTGGTTGTTGGAGGTAAGAGTGCTTTAAAGTTATCGCAGTGTAATATGGATGTCAATCCACCAGCTGAACAGCCAGAGAGAATGGCCTATCATAAATTTCTACTGGCTATCAAGCAAACAACTTACATCAGGGTGCAAAAAGGGAGGTAGCAGAGGGATAAAGGATCATACGTTTGAGGCATTACTCATTCCTTTGGCTAACAAATCGTCAATGACTGCACGGAATATTCTTGCTCCTCTAAAGTGAAGTTTAGTTGTCTACAGTAATTCAAATGTAGGAAACCAGTCATCCATTATTGCAACTTATGAAGAAAGTTAAAAGAACAAAATAAAAGTTTCTAGAAGTACTTTATCCATTATGTGTAATGTCATTTCAAAGCACGGTACAAGGACTTACTGAATTGACTTCTTCAACATCACCGGTAAAGGATGCCCCATCACAGTATCTGACCTTGATCCTATTCCAATTATAAAAATCTGGAAAGAAATCAAAACGCTCAATAATGATAAAGATTTGAAATTATTACTGTTACATCTTACTAAAGACAAAATAATATATATTACCAGGGTTGTACTCTGGCTGTTTACTTAAAATCCCCGAGAAAGCAACTTGTTCCGCCA
>JANDBE010000028.1:3600223-3614004 GCA_024320915.1 Erigeron philadelphicus
CAGTCCCTCTCTTGATTTTTTTGCAACCATGGTCCCTGAAGATATGTTTTAGTTGCAACGGCGGTCCCTCACTAACAGAATCGTTAATTAGTGTCGTTAAGTTTCCCATGTGAGTAGCACATGAGGGGTATTAATGTCCTTCTACCTACACAAACATAGGGGTGTTCAAAAGTATTTGTATACAAACACGTTATTTAAAATTCTAATCCGGTATTATTTGAAATGTCGGATATTCAAATTTGGATTTAGATTTAGGTAAAGATTTTTGAAAACTTCGGATATTCGAATATCCAAAAGTCGGATGTTCGACTAATTTCGGAAATCCAAAAGGGATATTATGCCTATCTTATCTTGAAAATTTTATATATTTCGGATATTCGAATCCACTATCCGAAATTTTGAATATATGAAATTTTGAATATCTGAAATTCGGATAGCCGAATTTTAAGAAAAAAAGAGTATCCTAGAAAAAAATATCTCAAGTATCTGAATTTTAGAAAGAAAAAAAATAAATATCATTAAAAATTTTCGATACCTTTAAATATTTTCGAATTTTTAAAAATGATATTGAAATTTAAACAAAAAATAAAATTCTAGATATTTTCAGATATTTAACTTTTCAAAAATCACTATCCGAATTTAAAAATGGTCACTTTGTAAGGATGAATTAATGGATGGATTGGAAATGTATGTATTGTAGTTAAAGTGTTTGAAAGCCTTGATTTTAGAAATTTAAAGTATATGCATAAATCTGGAAATTTAACTTGTGATGTTTTTGTGGTTTATTAAAGATGCATCGGGTCTGAATTTCGTACAGGAACCACTGCGACGCAGTCCCAGACTGCGGCGCAGTGGCATTTGTTTTGGGCGAGTGCGTCGCAGCTTGAAAACAGAAAGTTTGGCTGCTTCGCACTCGGGGTCGACTGCGACGCAGTTGGGTCAGGGCATGACCACTGCGCCGCAGTGGTGTAAAAAAAAAATTCTCGTTTTTCGTTTAATCGTTTATCGAGTCTTGTTTTTTCGTTTCAGAATTTTGGGATCATGGTTTAGATACAGATACTTTTGAACACCCCTCTGTTTATGTTGGAAGAAGGACATTAATATCTCTCATGTGCTACTCACATGAGAAACTTAACGACACTAATTAACGGTTTCGTTAGTGAGGGACCACCGTTGCAACTGAAACACATCTTCAGGGACCAAGGTTGCAAAAAAATCAAGAGAGGGACTGCGGTTGCAAAAAGGGACAAACCACGGGGATCATTCTTGCATTTAACTCTATCACATATAAAAAACGTTATGTCCTCCGGGGTAACGAGACTTTTCTGATTCAAAAATTAAAGCCCAACTTCATCCTCTTTTTGTCAAGCATGATATTGGGCTTTAGGCCCATTCAAGTTTGGGTTTAAAGCTTTAGGCCAACAGAAAATTTAAAACTCATAAGTTACTAAGTTAGGGCATCATATATATAAACACTGTCTCAATCCTTCATCTTCCTAAGGTTATCCGATGATCAAACTCAAGTAACACTGTCTTGTCCCAATTATCCGTACATCACAACCATGGCATCCCCAATTGTAATCTCACTAACTTCAAACCCATGTCTTGTATCTCCTCCAAAAATCGACAATCTTTCTTTGAGACATTTCAACAAACAGTTCGTGTGCGGTCATAATTTTCCCACAACCAAAACCACTTTCAAAGTACCCCTAAAATCTCCATTATCAAGCAACAAAACCCATTTCATAAACCCCATAAAAACCTCATTATCAGACATTTCTGGGTCAATCTTGGATAACCCAAATCTTGAATCTTTAAAAAAGACCATTTTTGATATTAATCCAATTAGGGCTTTAAAGTATGTAACTTTAGGGGTTATTGCATTTGCATTTGTGAAAAGGGGTGTTAGTTTGTTATTTAGTCCCTTTTTTTGGATGTATTTTAGTTGGACTTGGGTGTTTTGGCCTTGGTATATTGTTATAAGTATATCTATATATGGTTTATATAGTTTCCGTAAACATATAAAAGGCGAAGCTAGTATCGTTGAACAACTTGCTATAGTAACTTCTGCTTTTACTTGGCTTACATTAGTCCCACCTGCTTATGCAAATGGTTTTTTAGAAGGATGGCCTTTCGTGTTTTTTTTCGTTTACCATTATTTCTTTTTTCTAAATGTTAGTATCCGGAAACGTATGTATGGCGATTATTATCTTCGAGAACATGATCCGAAATGGGATGTTAGTACACCGAATTGGCACCGTGTTTTGTTTTGTTTTGGTGTGATGGTTGGTCACTGGTTAGCAGCATTTGAAGCACCTCAGCTTCATTTAGTTCCTGGTGGTTGGAGCAATGTAGGGATTTGGGGTTTGATAATTAGTACTGTGTTTTTGCAGTATTATTCTTCGTTGTATCTTGCAAAGTATTCGGAAAAAGTTGTGGTGCCAACTGCTGTTGTGCAGTTTGGGCCGTATCGTTGGGTGAGGCATCCTATATATGCGTCTACTGGGCTTTTGTTTTTGAGTTACTTTATCGCACTTCGAGCACCTATCAGTTCCCTTTTTATTGTTGCGGTTTGTTTGATTTACTATGAGCAGAAGGCGCGGTTAGAGGAGAGTTTGATGATGGAGACTTTTGGAGACAGGTACACGGAATACATGAAAAAAGTTAGTTACAAGTTTATCCCTTTTATTTATTAAAATGTTATCCATGTATATTAAATTGTTAGACATAGTTAGCTCTGAAGACTTGTTTTTGATCTCTTTGCAAAAGAGAATCCGAGAACGTAGAAAAACGTGGACTTTTGTTGTATCTTCGTCGAGTGATATATGAATTAGAAAGTAAGGATTTTGCAGAAGTAACTGTGATGTCTTCTTTGAGATGCTTTGATCCGTCTTATGTTACTCTATTAGCCCTTGCTCAAAATACCTTACACTTTATTTTAGTATTATGAAACTTTAGTGTCTATTAGTGATTATAGTTTGTTATTAGTGATATCGTCACATGAGATTCTTTACTTATAGGCTTAATGGCGTGAGGCGTAAGGTTGTACTTGTACCTGCAAAACACAATTCACGCTCTATTCTAGAACCTCATGCATTGTAATTTGCAGTTAAGACTGGTACCAAGGAAGAAGTATACAGGAAATAAATGAATCATTTATTGTGTGATATAATGCAGTGTAGTGTGGAGTGCAAAAGTGAACAATATATCAATAGGAAATACTACAATCACTTGGTTAATGAAAATTGGTGAAGCAGAAGCAAGACATGTGACACATTCCTCATGTACAAATGTTAACCACTGTTAAACAAAATAAAACATTTAAAGCAAATCATTAGATAAATATATTAGTGACCTACTATCTTTTAGGCAAACATATTCTGTGTTATTTAGATTTTTTGCTCTCTGATTATATGAGTTATGTTAGCTAGTCTAATTGGGGAGACCTAGAGTGTTCTATCAATGTTCAAATTTATTCCCTGGTATTGATAGGCCACAATGAGGTATAGTTGAAATTTGGTATATAAATGAATATTGGAAACTTATTAACAAATGGAAACGATATTAAAATTGCCCCAATACAACACTAATTTAAAGTTTTAAACGGAGAAGGAAAAAGATGAGGTTAATACTGGTCCAACCCAAATCTAATACCAAGAGCTATTAGTAATCGAGCGCACGAGCTATTAGTAATAGAGCGAAAACAGCTATTAGTAATAGAGCGCAGACGAAATCAACAAGACAAGAGCTATTAGTAATAGAGCGCAGACGATAAGTAAAATCAACTGACTATTCCAACATCTTTAAGGCTTTGGTGTGCTCTGGCATGTAGAAAACATGTAATCTTTAGTTCATTACCTCTGTATCGACTATTTAAGTATCGACGCTCCCTGACTGTAAATGGCCAAATGGGTGTAGAAACTTTAGCTACTTGTGATTTTTATTATAGGATGTATCCTGTTTAGAATCTGCAATATTTGGGTTTATCAGGATTGTTGGGTTTGGGCCTCTGGTCAGATTTTTTTGTTTGGGCCTCTGTTCAGACTATGTGACCCCTGTTTGGGCCTCTGTTCAGGCTATCGACCACGTATTAATATTTTGGGTGTTATTTTTAGAAGCTGTTTTGTTGAACTTCAGAGGGGGTCTTTGGGATTTTCTTATTTCTAAGCACTTTTCTATTGGAAAATGTAACCAGTGCTTGGTTATCCGAAAGTGCTTATTTCTTATAATATAATCGGATGGAGTGTTTGTTATTGCTTATCTGGGTAAAAAAAAAAACAATAAAGCAGATGAGCAGAAAAACATTTTTAAGAATCCATGCCATGCTATTAACTTAGCAACCCATAAAATTATCTGACATTGTGCTTTTGCCTTTAGGTAACTCATTTAACATCAGTTTTTAGCTTCATAGTTGTCATACACTACGGGTTTTTAGATTAATTTAATATATATGAATAAAGGATTTGACTTCCCTTCTCATAGTATTCTCCTGTAGTTAGTATTTACATCTTCATGTCCCTAAGCATTTGGAGTAATATTTATGATTACATTCCTGGATACCCTTTGTAATGATGTGCATTACTGAAGATCACAGTGGTAGAGGTCACAGGTTCAAAACTTGTCAAAGGCAAGTGGGGAAACTATATCTTGTGATCCCATGTGTGAGAATGGTGACTTACCGGGCATTAGTTTTATGGGGTGTGCACTCTGAGTACCAAAATGGTCACATGGGACCAGAGGGTTCCCACCCATTTACCATTTTTTAACTGAAGATCGAGTTTAATTGTTAATGTATCATTACGACAATCTTATTTGTTTAACAATATAATAGTAGTCATATTCAATTAATGACTGAATTTTTATAGTATTTATTGAGGTTAGTATTGAATTGTATTAATAAGCTTGGCATATGTGGTTATAAGTTTCGTTTCTAACAATTTAGATATGGTATACTGTACAAATATACAACTGTTGAAAATTAGAAACTTCAACAGAAGCTTTAGAAGCATACACTTCCTAAATTAGAAATTTTACATGTATATGCAGCTTTAGTCTTATTAGTGACCATCTAGTTCACAACCCTCCGGTTAAACTAAGATACCCTTTGGATAATGCTGCTTGTTGGAACCATTCATTTGTGAATACTTTGGTTGCTTGTTTATATGCTTCAGGTGTTGCAGATTCTTCTTGTTCTTAATATTTATGGTTCAGAAAACAGATGTGACAATATTGTTCGTCTATTTTTATTGCTGGCCATAATTATTGACTGGCTTACCGAATTACAGCATTATTGATTGCTTAACACACATAAACGCTAGCTCTCAGATTGGCTCTTGTGGTGTTTGTAATCTGGTCATGACTAATGACCACTTACTTGAGCCAATTCTCTTTGTAGGGCCTTGTAAAAAATCATACCCATCTTGGATGATGTGTTTCACTGTAACAAAAAGTCCACACTATTGAATTATAGAAGACGACACATGTCGTCTTCAATGTTTGACTATATGTGAGGAAAAAAAACCTCATCGACATGATTTACACGTCAACACGAGTCCCAAGTCTCTCTTTGTTGTTCACATCTTAGCATGTGTGGTGTTTCGATAAGATGTATTTATCTCTTCGTTGTTCAGCTGATACATGCACCCAGGCAATGTGTATCGACAGTTGTTAGACTTAAGCTGACCTTAGATGCAGCCGGCTAGGAGGCATGGGAGTTCCCTACTAAGTTATGTTAGGACCATTCTACGGACCAACCAATTACATCCATGTCATCATTTCATGGAAGTAGTATCGCCCTATCATTCACTTAAATATCTTTGCTTCTGATCACCCCACATTGTTTGGCCCACATCCTTGGATCCATTCCAAGATTAATACTTACCATTAAGCTTTATGTTTGTGTGGTGTTTCTTCTTTTAGATCAGAAATGTGTTACATGATATATGAAAAAGAATTTTGGAGACTAGGTGTGTTTGTTTGTCTTTGCCTTCGTGTTTCTATAGAAATTTTCGTCTTCAGGTTGCGTGATTGGAAAACGATCAAGTTAATGAGAAAAATTGATGTGTGACTATCAAAGTTTCTTTCTAACTCAAATACTGTAGAACTTGGTGATTGATAGAGACTTGTTCTTAAAGTTTTCGAACATAGGTCCATTCATCTACCTTAAACAAGAAAAATGTATCAAAGTTGGCCTTCCTGCCCTAGGCACCAACTAGTCATTACCCTTTAATTAACTTATAAGAGTTGGGGAAATGCTACAGAAAATGATTAGTGTATGATGTATCACAATATTTAAGCTTTCAAACATGTGATATGAGTCATATGAGATTATGATAGTTTCATCGATTGTTGTGTGGTATTTCTTGATTATTTCTTAGATTGCCATTGGCGGGGGGTAAGCCGACCACTTATTTGCGGCGACCTCGCCGCAAATAGTGAGGGGACCCGTTTTTTTCTGCCATATTAACCATAAAACACAGGGGGGCCCGCACTATTAGCGGCGAGGTCGTCGCTAATAGTGGGTCTGGTCGGGTTACCTTCTTCTCTCCTGGTCGGGTTACGCTATCCGTTGCCATTTTGTGATTATGAATTCACAAACATTTTGACAAGTTCACACTTTTAGATTGTCTGATTATTTTGTAAAACCCCATTTCTTAGCTTTCAAACTTTTAGTTAGCGTGGACAAATGAGGTGTTACAAATTAATTATGAAAATTTATATTAAAAAGTGTGAACATTTAGTTCTACACACTTTTAAGTGTAGAGAGATTCATACACATCTACATATTTTTATACACGTAAAAATGTGACAAAATTCTTAATTTGTTCACACTAAAACAATACAGTCACGTTCCAAATCACTTTTACTTTATTATATATATATATATATATATTTATATATATCAATTCACAAACACTTTGACAAGTTAGTAGTGAGACTGTGAGACAACCAGCCCTCTTTTTATTTTTTAATTTATTTTATTTTTCATTTGATTTTTTATTTTTTTTTTTCTTTTGTGAGCATCATAGTTTGTAGATAAGAATATTCAGCCAACAGAAAAAAACAAATTCATAAGAATCTTATGTCTTTACATATACTTCTATCGCAAGTTTATCCAATTAACCGTATATAATTGTTCGCTATATTTTGAGTCACAATAATTAATTAGGCACAGGGTATAAAGTTTTGCATCTTTGAAGATTTTAAAATGTCATATCTATATAGTTTTTCTTTAGCATTTAAAGGTATTTAACTTTTTAAAACATGAAAATAAAACTTTTTTAACTTCAATTCAAATTAAGTGTGTACATGACATTAGATATTATTTATCAATTTTGTGATATGCTTTATTAATTACATAGATAATATATAGTTAAAAGTGAAATGTTTATTTCAAAACTAAAATTTATGTGAAAACTTTAAAAAATACAATGTGATCTGAATCCATGAGTTTTAATTGTGTATTCTAAAAATACAATGGGTTTTAATTGTGTTTTTCAAAAACACAATGGGTTTGTATCTTGTAATTTAAAACACATCGTTTTAAAACATATTGTGTTTTTGATACCGTATGAAAAATCAAAAAGTTGTTCAAATACACTGTGACATGAGCTAAACACTATGTGTTTTTTAAAAAAAAGAAAATTAAAAACGCATTGTATTAAATGATCACAGTATGTTTTAGCAGTTTTTTAGTTTTCACGAAAATTTTAGTTTTTCAAATGATCACAACCCTTATATAACATACATGATACATATCATGGATATTTGTCAAAATGACTTTTGATAGGCATTGAAGAATTCTGTTAGATTCAGTAAAATTTAGGGCATGTTTTACCAATCTCTTGAATAGATTAAGTAGATGAATATATGAATAATGTGTATATATCAAGTTTAGTAATAAAGCTAATAAATTATGGGGTATAGTATGTAAATGAATAATAAAAGAATAAGAGCGTGTTTGGTTTACGTAATATTTTTGGAATGTATGAAATTTATCAAAGGAATTATAAATTGAAAGAATGAAATTTGACGAAATGTTTTTGAATTTTTAAAAATTCAAGAGACTGAAAGAATAAATTCCTTCATGCATCCCCAAAGAATGGATATTTCATCAAATGATGGTCTCTGATCAACCAGGAATTCAATTTCAACACCATTATACTCCATCAAATTTTGTAAACCAAACGTGACCTAAGTGTTTGGGTTAGAGTGAACCATAACTTTAGGATAAACAAAAATATATTATAAAAGTTAAGCTGTATTGAATATTTGTACATCTACTATAAAAATCTGTGGGTGAGTTTTTAATATGTAAGATAGAATTTTTTTTATGTACGTGAAGTAAATGATGCATTTATAAATTTTATTAAAAGAATCAAAATGAGATGAATGGGTATCTTGTAATGAGATGCAAGATGAAGATGTCCATCATCCTCTTCGATATAATCTTACAGAGCACGTTGGAGGACAAATTTTAGCCAATCTTGAAGACCGACGGCTCAACCAACACTGCTTGCCGATTTATTCATGTAGTTTTTATGTTATTTTATGAGTTGTATCTTTAATTTTTTAGTCGCTAATAAAATGTATGTTTTTCTTTGTATTTGTTGAGTTTGTAAAATAATTAAAATGTTAATTATGCAAAATTTATAATGTTAAGTATAAATTATTAAAATGTGAAAAAAAGGTTGTGAGTAATAATTGTTACTAAAAAAAGTTAGAAAAAATGTTAGAAGGTTGAAATAAGATGGAGTAATTTGATTGAATAGTTTGAAAGAGAAAAAAAGATGGAGAATGATGACTTAGTCCCCTTTAAAATGATCAAAAAACTTGTTTTAAAACAAGTCATCAACATGTAGGCAAATGTTTCCTAGTTTTCTTTAACAGGGTGGAACAAGATCTCTTGGAAAAATCTACATCTATATGACAAATGGGGAAAGGTTATGTAAAGCATGCAGTACGTATTTTAGGTAAAGCAGGGGGGGATTATGTAAAATTTAGGGGGAGGTTATGTAAAATTCAGGGGGGCTATGTATGTTTATCAAATTTAAAGGTTTAATTTGTAATATTTTTTAAAGTGGCAGTACATAAGCTTAGGTAAAGTCTGCAGTACGGATCATTTTCCCATGACAAATATAGTAATGTGATACGATTATTTGTCTTTTGTCTTATTGTTTTTTGTTTGTTTAACATTTCCAATTCATGTAATGTCTTTAATTGAATAAGACTTTTAAAAAAATATCATAGGATTTTTGTCACATGCGAAGGGTTCATAGAACTGGTCTCTATCGCCAGCTAACATGATCTTTGTTCATCAACTACTAAAACTAAAAATTGTGCAAGAACAAGGACGAACGTGGCACTCTTGTGGGCACTATACTCTCATCTTTTTATTCAAGGGTATAACCCCACATTCCGACCCGCAAGATTCTGCATAGGCCTCAAGATCACAAGTACGGATCATGTGATCTAGAATTAGTCTTTGTCATAACACTAGAGAAAGCACAAATTAATGCACCAGTAGCTACCCATATATGTATATATCTAACAAGTGTAGCAATGGTGGTAGACTCGTAGTGGATTAGTGGGTGTACGTTTTGATAAATGTGTCTAATTATTTACAAGGGAGGGTGTGGTATCTGTGGACGAATATACTTTAAAGTCTTGATCAACTGTATAGGAATCAACTTTACCTTTAGTTTAAAATCAAAGGTCAATTTTATTTTAAATCTTAATTTTAATTTTACTACAATAGTTAAGGTTGTCAACTTACCAATACAGTTGATTACAACTTTAAAAAATTTTATTTTAGGAAAATGTATATCATGTTTTTTTTTCCGAACATTTAGCCGGTATACGATATCAGGGAAATCTCATAATGGTGATTTTTTTTGCACGTATCCTAAACAATGAGATATTGACCACAAGTCGTTACAAGTATTCATATAGAAAAACCCTAAGGTTTGTCATCCCTAAGAATCGAATTTAAGATTTTAAGTAAAAACGGAAATGCTTTCAACCAGCTAGGTTGGACATCATTACATCATGCTGATGAGTATCATAATTCTCATAAGAGCATCTTAACGGGAGAAAAGTATTCAAAAGTTTCTTACAAGACACCCTAGCTACTAACCATTAGCTTTAATCTAGTAAAAATCAATCTACTTTAATAAAAACTTTTTTCAAAATTTTTTAAGTTTTGTTAATGACTGCCCTAAAGGGTATGAGTATAAATTACATGGGTGCATTAAAGTTTATACTTTGTCATGTGAAAATTTCCGGGATGGTTTTTAAGATATAAAGTATTAATTCTTATGAGTGTAATAACAAAGTAACAAACTAATAACAACCCTTAAAGCTGTTATTATCATTTTCTAATTTTCTTTTGTGTGTATGTTAAAGCTTTAACTTAAAATGTTGAACATTGTTAACCCAAGCAATTCAACCCAATAACATCACTCTACCATTTCTTTCAAAAATTATTTTTTACCAATCATTACTGGAGATGCTCTAATAACTATATTACATTGTGTAATACACGAATTCTCTATCGTAATCTTATAATTTATATTTACCATTATTCATGATTAAGTGGTTGAGAGAATTATCGATCTCATTTTTCATAAAGATATATTCTTTTTCTTACAAATTGCATGAAAAGAAAATCTAAAATACCTCACTTTTTATATAACAAAAATCACTAAAATAAAAATGTTTCAACAATCCCCTTATTTTTTTTTTTGATTTGAGCAAAATTTTAAATAGTCGTTAAGTAATAAATTTGCAAATATTCATAGTTTAAGTTGATGTGAACAATTTATAAAAGTTTGACACGTTTTTATATGTGTATTTATATGGAAGTAGAAATTCATCCACACTAAAAGGTGTAAAATTTCAATATTTTTTACACTTTTAGGTGTAGACTTTCATATTCAATTTGTCACATCATTTTTTGTCCACACTACATAATATAGTTAGTGTGGACGAAAATGACGTGACAAAGTAAATACATATAAAAGTTCACATATAAAATTATGAATTTTTAAAACTTAAATGTGTAAATAAATACTTACACACTTTTTTCCTACACAATTTTAGCTTAATATACTTTTAACTATACATATAAAAACGTTAAAAAATCTTATAATTTGTTAAGTTCGATTAAGCGGAATATTATGTTACTGAGCTTTAATTTGTCATTGTCTCCAAAATTATAATATACAATCAACTTTGAGTTTTTATGTAACACCTCACCGTTAGCGAAAACATGAGGTGTCATGAAAAATACAGCATGACATGGAATTAAATAGATACTGCTAAATGACATAGAATATAATAAATATATTCTCAAAACATGAGTTCAAAGTCTAAATAATGTTAGGAAAGCTTAACACAAGTACGTCCATAACAGTATATAAGCCAAGGCATGCAGCCTTAAAGTCTGACATAGGAAAAGAGCATTAATCTCCGAAGTCCAGTCCTAGTATGCAAGTCATTATCCCTGATTTGCTTGAGTACCTGAAAAGTATACTTAAATGTGTCAACACAAAGGTTGGTGAGTTCGTAGGTTTTAGTCAAAAAGTCTAGTAAAGAAATAAGTTTTGTGTTGATTCTTTAAGTACAAAAGAAGTAGTTGTTCAATATATAAAGAGCAGACTTACGCCAGGACAAGGTACTCAAGTCTCAAGCACTTAATGTCCAAAGTACTCAAAGTGTGACCTTACGGTTCAACAACCTGCCTTTAGTAATGATACGTGGCCTTACAGTAGAACAACTTGCCATGGTACTAGTACATCACAAGCACGTCAAAGTCTTAAAGTCTGGTCTTACGGTACCTGCCTTAGTACAAGCACATCATAAGCACAACAAAGTCTCAAAGTCTGGTCTTACGGTACCTGCCTTAGTCCAAGTCTCCAATGCACACAAAAAGCACGTCAATAAGCACATCCATTAAGCACATAATCACACACATACAATCAAGAACAAGCACGTCAAATGACACAAATAACTCTATACGCACAGGCTCAATATTGAACATGAAACAGAAATCGACAAAACTGTTTGAAAAATAAGTATACTTTCCACCCCAAAACTTATAAAAAGAGGGGCTACGAAACTCACCTGAAAGCAGCACAAGTATAAATATCCTAGATCAACGAACGAGAATACGTACAGTCAGATACACCTGAAACAAGCTCACTATCTGTCCAAAAGTCCTACATTGTCCACAAGTCACCCAGTAAGTACTTGAATTTGATAGTACTCATCTATGTCTTATACTAGTGTCTTAGAAAATGCCATTATGTCTTGTCATATGTCATATTATATATAATAGTCTCTTGTCCTTGTAAATTGTCCAAATGAAAGCGTTCGTTTAATGTCATGTTTTGATGTTTATATTAAGTCAAATAATCATATGGAATGTCATCATATGATATGTTTAGTCCGGAAAGTCATATGATTTATATTGTCTTTACAAAGTCCTTGTATATATATATATATATATTTATATATAAAGTCATAAAGTCCATAGTAAATTAATTTCTGTGTATATATGTCCATAATTTGGATATTACAATAGTTTGGGAATGAATTAAAAACATGGCTTAATTAACTAGAATTCAAATCTGATTTTTAACCAAAAATACTTTAATTTTGACTTTGACCAAAACTCAAATTTTGACTTTGCCAATCCTTAACCAATTTTGACCAAAAGAACCCAAATTAAACAAAAACACAAATCTGCCTTTAACCAAAGTTTGACCGGCGTTGACCGAACCAAAAACCAAAAATAAGTCTAGATTCAAGCACCATAACAATCCAAATCACTTTTACAACCCGGATTTATGGTAGATCTAGCCGAATACAACTAATAATCACATATATTTTCGGTTTTCATTAATTCGACTTATAAACATATACCAAAAGTACCGAAATACAAAGAATAAGTACCAAATTCATATAAGATGAAGATTTCGGACCAAAGAATTCGGGGTTGAAAGATTTCGGCTGTATGGATCTCGGATTCAAGAGGTTTTCGGACCAAAGTTCAAGGACTTGAAAGATTTCGGTTCATAGTTCCCGGATCTAAGAGATTCCGGTTGAAACTTTTCGGATTTCAAGGGTTTTGCTTCAAAGTTTTCGGATCTAATCAATTTTTGACTGATTTGGACCAATACAATTCGGATCTACAACATATATACCCGAAAATACATATATTTCATCAAGAACTCGGATCTATATATATACATAATATATATAACCGAATATATATCTATAATATACAAAAAATTCCGGTTTTAGGGAAGAGAAAGAAGAGAAAACTGATTTAAACATATATCCATGAAAAGATTTCGGATCTATAATTAAATATACATATCAAATCCGAAAATATATATTTATATATATATATATGTAAGATTTTTGTGATTTTCATGAAGATTAACCATTTAGGCACATAGATCTTACCCAAAACAAAGAAAGAGATGAAGAAATAAGATGTTTGATGATTGTTGGCGGCGGTTTGTGGTGGCTGAGGGGCGGCTGATGGTGGTTTATGGTATTTTGGTGGGAGGAGAGAGGGACGGCTGGGAGAAAGAGAGGAGGAGGGGGGAGAGGTGTGTGAGAGAAATGAGAGGATTAGGGTTTCTTTTTCTTTATATACCCCCCCAAAAAACCTAATTACATTTACTTTGACTTTCCTTTAAATTAGTTTGACCCGACAATTTAGGAAGACTCATGACCCGTAAATTTATTTTGTTGACATATTTGAATGTAAT
>JANDBE010000028.1:3906781-3916900 GCA_024320915.1 Erigeron philadelphicus
ACCATAGTATCAAACAACGTACAATATTTATAAGGTTGCGCCTCGTGACTCGGTCCAAGTTCACACAACGCTTCGTAAGAGTCTAGACAAAAACGAGTCACCTAGCGAGTCGACTCGTTTTTGGTGTAAATCGACTCGACTCGTAAAAATCAACACGTGACTCGTAAGAATTTAACAACTATGTATTCTTGCGGTACCTAATTGTGTTCAGCATACATGTACGTTGAACATATAATATCCCCATATACTTGTAATTCGTTTCCTTTTCAATGACTTTCATCGTTGAACATATAATATAGTTCACGACATGAGAGACGCAAGGGAGTTACATGATGCAAATTAAAGACTTTGTATGAGAGAATGAAATCACACATATCATACTTTAAAGTAGGGATGTGTAATATATTGTTGATGAGAGATGATCTGTACACCACATGTTTTTAACCGTACACCACCAAATGTGTTTTAGAGTGTTGTACAGTACAATATTATATAGCATGTTTGATGGTGTACGATCAAAAACAAGTGGTGCACAGCATATCTATTATCTCTTCTATCATTCAGGAGGACTGAATAATTTATTCATTATGTATGAAATTGAGATGTGAGGGCCTATATACTCATAATAGCATATAAGATTTTTCTTTTAATATAATAAAATAAATGTCTACTATAGAGGCTAATAGACATGCCTAAAAATTCAATACATCCACTAATTTTATTTTTCTTAGTTTCAATATTTAATCATTCATATATCATAATCAGATTTTTAGGCAGGTTTCTATGTGTATCAAGGTAGTTATATTTATCAAAGATTAGAGGTCATTTTCTATCTCAAATAGAACCTGAAAGCAACATCTCTACACTAACGTGGTGGGGATAACGCATCTTAGTCTCCCCTCATACACCGTCGAGATATCAGGATCCAAAACTGATTAAAAGCGGCATTAGGTGCTTGCTTACTTACAATCTTTATATATGTAAAAACAATACTTATTTAAGCTCGTTTAGACTCACATAATCGAGTTTAATGTCTGAAGCTCACTCTTATTTATCAAACACACTCTAAATTCAAACTCAATTTGAACAATTTGAGCTTAACTCGCATCAAACTTTCAAGTAGTCGAGCTCAAGTAACTTACTCGTTTGCAACAGTGAACGTGACTATACAACATTGCATAATAAACACTCCCTATTGAATGCTCAAATTAAGGAGAGAGAAAAGAGAGGGAATTGCTAGTTTACAAAATAAAGAAAGAAAATAATCACTGTTGTTTTATCCCTCATCATCACTCTTTTCCTCCTCATTGTCTCTCACATTAATCATTCATTTTTTATGCAAATGCCAAAAACCCTATTCATGCTTAAAACTCCTTGATGCTTTTCAAGAAAACAACAATCCTTTTTCATCATCATCGTCATCATTACTTCTTAAAATCATAAAAAGAAAACCATTGAAGCACTAAAAGAAAAAACAACTTTTGCAAAACTAATCCTCTGATTTTTCAAAATGGGAGCTTGTTATTCTTGTTCTTGGTTTCCTTCATGTGGGTGTTGTTGTTGTTTCAAATCCAAGATTCCTGGTTCTTCTGATCTGGGTATGTCAAAAGTTTGAATCTTTATTGTATTTTATCTTGTATTATTTAATGTATGTATGTTTAAATGTTTCAGAGAATCAAGGTGGAGAGAGTGATAAGCTAAAGTGGCCTTGTTTTAGAGAGTACAAGTTAGATGAGCTTAAGAATGCAACTGATGGTTTTTCTGTTGAAAATGTTGTGTCTGAACATGGTGAAAAGGCACCCAATGTTGTGTATAAAGGAAAGCTAGCTGATGGTGATAGTTTGATCGCGGTTAAGCGGTTCAACAAGTCGGCTTGGCCCGATACTCGTCAATTCCTTGTATGTTTGATCTTTGCATATTGCAAGTATATATCATGTATGTATTTATGTATGTATGCATACTAAATAACTAATGTATATAAAAAATTGTGTTTATAGGATGAAGCAAAAACAGTTGGGCAACTTAGGAGCCAAAGGTTAGCAAATTTGTTGGGATGCTGCTGTGAAGGAGAAGAGAGACTACTGGTGGCAGAGTTCATGCCTAATGAAACTTTATCCAAGCACCTATTTCATTGTAAGTCTATAAGAGCATCTAATGATAATATGTAGATTATCGAATTTCGGGTGACTAATTCTCATAGTAGAAGTTGTATAACGTATAAATGTAAACAGAATGTTATAGTTTTCCCTGTTATCAATAGAAAATTTGATGCAATTAGTCCCCTTTTGTCCAAACTTCCATTATAGCAATGTTTATAGACAGACACTATTAAAATTTATATGTTTATCAATTTAGGGGAAAGCCAACCTCTGAAATGGCCTATGCGATTACGGGTAGCGTTATATTTGGCACAAGCATTAGAGTACTGCAGCAGCAAAGGGCGATCCTTGTACCATGATCTTAACGCCTATAGAATATTATTTGATCAGGTAAAGATGTCTGTTTATATACATGAGTTTGCTTCGATTTCATTGTAGGAAAATGATTAGAGAAAAAAAAATAAATGATGCAGGAATCTAATCCTAGGCTCTCATGCTTTGGACTAATGAAGAATAGCCGAGACGGAAAAAGTTACAGTACAAACTTAGCTTTCACCCCTCCTGAATATATGAAAACAGGTAGAACAAATGGCCATTAAGAGAGTATGCATTCTTTAGTAAAGTTGTTTGATTCAAAAAAAATTTCTTTCTATATGGCAGGTAGAGTAATAGCAGAGAGCGTAATTTACAGCTTTGGCACCATACTGCTTGATTTGCTAAGTGGAAAGCACATTCCCCCTAGCCATGTAAGTTTAAGGTCTTAAAACTTATCATCTTTCAGTTACACAAGAGGATACAAATAAGGGAAAACTGCAATTAAAATGAAATATCCTATTGACTTTTTTGATCAATATGTAATCTATATAACTATCTAATGCAACACACTTAGTATTCTAACCAAAAATGTAATTCGTATATCTATTTAGGCAACATAATTGCCCTTTTATACCATTTAATCCAAATTAAGCAACAAACTGCATTCTTCAGTAAGAAATTGTGAGTATATTGCATAACTGGCATGAAATTGGTGAAAGTACATTGAATTTTCTTGTGGTTTTTCCAAGATATAATTATCTAAATTTGTGTTCTTATTATGCTTGCAGGCTCTAGACTTGATACGTGAAAAGAATTTTCAAATGCTAACAGATTCATGTTTAGAGGGTCATTTCTCAAATGATGATGGAGCTGAGTTAGTGAAGATTGCTTCACGCTGTTTGCAATATGAGCCTCGTGAAAGGCCCACTGCAAAAGCTGTTGTAGCATCCCTCGCTGCTCTTCAGAAGCAAACAGAGGTATGTCAGTATGAGCATTTCGTGCTAATTACTTCAAGGCTTGTATTGTACTTTGAAAGTTAGAAGTTTCCAGTTTCATAGTGGTTTTAAAATAGGTGCCATCCCTTGCCTTGATGGCAATTGATCATCTACCCCCAACTGAAGATGCAAAAGAAACGGATTCTTTATCACCATTCGGGGAAGCTTGCACGAGAATGGATCTAACTGCCATACATGAGATGCTAGAAAAGGCTGGATACAAGGATGATGAGGGGGCTACAAATGAGGTCTCAACTCCTCTTAAATGAGTTGTTTTCCCACCATTTATTAGTTATTGTTTTACCAGTCAGAAAGTTTTGAGCATTTTATATTTTTGCAGCTTTCGTTCCAAATGTGGACAAGTCAGTTACAGGATGCTTTGAACGGTAGGAAGCGTGGGGACACTGCTTTCCGAGCGAAGGACTTCAATGGTGCTATTGAATCATACACTAGTGTAAGTACTTTTTAGCCAAATGTCTACACTGCTATATGATAATCACAAATATTGTACGGGTCAGGGTTTCTCTACCAATCTTTAACATTTTGCTAGAATAACCACAACTATTTTACAATCAAATTAGTCTTCTATAAATAAGGGATATTGTTTGGTTCAGTACATTGAAAATGGAACTATGGGTTCGGCAACTGTGTATGCAAGACGCTGTTTGTGCTACTTAATGAACAACAAAGCACAAGAAGCTCTGGGAGATGCAATGCAAGCTCAGGTGACCTCCCCAGATTGGTCTACCGCACTTTATCTGCAAGCTGCTGCACTGTTTACCCTAGGAATGGAGAATGATGCTCGAGAAATGCTTAAAGATGGCTCAATGATGGAGGCCAAGTCGAAAAGAAACTAAAAATATGATTTGTATATTTATACTTTTGATTTTATCTTTTTGTATGATTGGTTTGTCCGTTAAAAGAATTTTTAAAATATGTGTGCTCCTCACAGGCTGATAAGTTTCTATGTAATGAGAATGTATGTTTCTCAAATTTGTAAGTGCCTCTTTTGACTTGGATTACATTTTTGGCGAAATTTAAAATATCTTCTTTTTATTTGTTTGTATTTTCTCTTTTAATAACTTATATAAATATGAATCGTTTTAATTTAAAGCATAGTGTCAAGTGTGGGAAGAGGGGGACAGCCCTCGGTCTGATTTTGTTGATAAATTTTCAATTTCGCCAACATACCTTCTATAAGTTTTCTTACATGTGCTATTTTAAATCCTTTTAGCTGATTCATGATTCATTTGACACCAATTCAATTTGGTAATTGTTATAATTAGCACTCTTGTATGTTGGCATTATGTAAATGTCTAAGCCCAGAAGTACAAGATTAACTGTGAAATAAGTATCAACAAATTGTGGTAACGTTTTTTTATAGATCTTATTGAGTGGACTAAACGAGACGAGCTCTGAAGGGGTATTTGTAGCTCCTGGGGGACCTTTAAAGGAGATTCTTAAGCTTCCATGTCATTCAGTTATTTGTTACGGCCCTCTAATGTATAGTTACAACTTAAGACAATTGTTATCCTCCCAACCATTTAAAGAGTTGAACTGTAACTGGTTAATATAGTTCATCTTACAACTATATAAGACCAAGTTATTTCAAGTTTTATAAGAGCCTGTATAAACCAAGTCAGAACTCACTTAACAAATCTATAAAGTTTTATAAGCGGATATTGTTCCTTGGTAGGTCAACGTTATAACAAAAATAATGAAATTCATAATTCTAACATCAAAACAAAAATCCTTTCAATGTATTATATGAGGTACCAAAGGTATGATTTCGGCAATCACCAATTCACCATGTACTAACTCACGTAATTTATAACTGAATACTAAGAAAATGTGCAGAATCATGTAAATGTTACCGTGAGCATTCCGAGCCAGGAACAAGTATTCATTGCAACTCAGAATCCTCACACAAAACTGATGACAATTGAAGATTTACATTGGTGGTTTGCCAGAACCAAGCATCTGACCCACGAGATTCGTTATCTAAAATATATGAAGTACATATTATATATCTATCATATTAACTAAACTTCACAAATCAAATTGACCAAGTTTCGGAAATCGTACCTGCCAATACTTGGAAACACAGCGATCAATGCAGCTAGTTTCACCCAAGTTCAACTCGGGCTCTTTGTACCTAAAGCAATTGGATTGATTCAATATCATATCTGGAGACACCATATCATATGGGCACAAATACATTTACTAATCAATGACTTCAATTTGGAATGAAGAGAACATACCTTTTCTCAACACACTTGGCAAAACATGTCTGAGTTAGCCTGCATCAAAATATTTTTAAAAACGTTCAATAAAATAGCACGTAACATAGATTGGATATTGGAAACATATAAGCATACATGCAGAATAGTACCAGAAATATAATGATTGACATTGACTTTTACATTCTATTTGGTGAAATACTATGCAACATTCTTTAATGAACATCAGCAAAAGTTTATAACTAACCAGTAAAATGAACAAACTTGCACAAAAGTTACATTATATATCGTATGAAGTCATAAAGATATAAACAAGGTGCATAACAGGCAGCGGGACCTTACTTGTTAAACAATTCAACCCTATACTCCATCTCCTTTTCTGCCATTCCAAAAATCTGAAATTTGTAGCAAAGAACAATAAGCCAAAGAGCATCATCCACTGTCCATCATGGAATTTACTGATCCTTTTATTTGTCAATAACAATAAACAGATACCTTTTTTTATCCTAAAAATGCTGAGTTGGTATGTTCTTGATTCAGAAAATAAACATATAAAAAGAAGAGAAAAGAGCATGACCGATTCTAACGCTAACATGTGTCTAATTTACAGACTTTTTTCATGTGTCCTGCCTCCCCTTTTTATCGTAGAAACCCTTTACTCTATATTCATTCCCAGTCACACTGACAATTTTAAAGAACAAAAATTAAGAAGACAGTGATATGGTTATAACTTAAGAATATAACTTACCAACTGCTATTAAGATTTTTAAAACTGAAAAATGAAAACATAACGGAAGGAGAGGTGATATTGGTACCATCATTTTTCATAGATGTACGACACTGTACAGGTTATACAGTTGATTGTACAAGCCTTTAATTCACAATTGTCGTAGATCCAGCAAAAGTAATGGTACCAATATCACCTCACTAACAGAAAAGGGTATCCACCCCTGTAGTCATCCACTGGATCGCATAACCCACAGTTAAAAGAACATGAGTCAGGATGCTAACTTTGACCTCTGTCTTTAAGACACATGTCCCCACCACTAGGTTACCATTGTGCGGGCTAACCAAAAAGAGAACCATTAAACTGGTTCTTAACCATTATACTATCTGACCTAAACTAATAATAAAAGGAAAATCCCACCCCATTTAACATATAAGTAACACCGTTGAGTGCCGCATCACTCATTTCCAACCCAACAGAAAAGTGACACGTCACCCCTTGTTACCACCAGGGCTGGTCCCCTCAGTTTTTTAGTGCCCCTGGAAAGACATGTCCCTACTAAATTTTGCGAATGAAAAACTAATTAAAGGTTTTGAAACCTACTCAAAGTCCCGAGTTGATATTAAATGTCACAACTTCAGGGGATGAACTCAGATTTACAAGTTCATTGAATACATAATATGATGTCTGTGCGTTTCTTCGATTAAAACATCAATTATCTTGTCAACATTTGCTAAAAATTTATTATCAATACAAAAAACCCCTTCACCCTCTCTTGACTCATTGTACTCCACAAACAAGACTTCAAAAACTTGCCTTTTATAAATCTTCTTTCTGTGGCAATGTCATTGTTATATGGTTTGCCATTACTCTAATTAAACTTGTTTGACTCGTAGCTAACCTCAACTACAAGTCTACAACTAAGCCCAAGCTCTGCAAAAGCTTGAAGTTTCACAAAAATGTTTATTCACTCACTTACTAATTCACTTCTTAATCAAGCAGTTTAAAAATAGGTTACAACAAAAACAAAACACTTTATCAAGCTCTTATAAGTAAATCAATCATTTTTATATCAATAGAATTGCATTTCGTAGCTTACTTAAATACTGTTCAAAAGAGAATTGTCTACCTAATCTTATTTTTCAATAAAATGTTTGAGTAATGCAGCGGCATTTTCAAAATTTTCACAGGTCATGAGAATTTCGTAGATTACACAATTCACATCAATTTCAAGTTTTCATCATTTCTTCAGCATTATATATGTATGACTCATTTCTAACAAAAAGCTTATTTAAATACCCTTGTAGAGGTTGATCAATTTCTTAATGTTTTTTCTTTCATTTTCCATTTTGATCTCTGGAGTTTGTAAACAAGGATGCAACATGATATTTCTCGTGTAATTAAACATTTTTTTAGCAAAAGACAGTAAACATTTTAAAAAAGCACCTAAGACGGAGCGGCAACCGAGGGCATCAAACAATTAACGACATAAAATTTTGGGTACCTTTAATCCTTTACGGTTCTTATAAGCCAAAAGTCTAAGAAATAGAAAGACACAATTTGCAGCTATTATGCAACATACCAAACTTCTAAATGTCATGGGCAAGTCACAAGTTGGCAGTCCAATAGTGTAACAAGACGAATAGAAGCATCTCTAAATCTCTCACCGGGTGCACCATAAGTATTACACTAGAAACTATCATGTTATCTCCTCATTAACAACCGTCAAACGCCCAAAGTATAAAAACAAAGAACAAAAAAAAAAAGGTGGTTCAATGATTCAATCTCTACAAAGGTATTTATAAAGATTTTCAAAAAAGAAAAAGGAAAATATTAGAGATATTGTTGAAGAAAACAATGAAAATTTTAAGAATCCTATAAACAATATAAATCTACTAAACACCAAAAAAAAACCCAACAACGTTAACATAATAACATTTATAAATAGAACTACTACGGAGAAAACTACACTAGGCACTCTTCTCTAGAAACAATATGTACATAAGCTACGATATTGAGTTTTTTTTCAACAAATATGGTTTACTTACTCAAAAGAGTTCAATAAACTATTTTCTTTCGTTGTAAGCTATATAAAATTGCTCGATCAAGAAGTCAATTACCACAAAGTTGCATAACTCCGCCTACTACTCGGATATGAACCCCTACTCGGTGATTAACCAACGGAAGTAGAGCCTACTCAGCGTCAAAATCAGTTTGGTATTTTGCACATATTTGTTAGTACATAACTCTAATACATATACTCATATATAATTTCAAAATATACATAAAAAGATTTTAATCTAAGTACTCCCTGCCTAGCTAGGCCGATTACTCAGCTACAAGATATCCGCCCGCTCGAGTACCGTTTTACAATATTGCTAGATTTTATACACTATTTCCATAAACTAATACTAGCTGTTTAATCATAGCTTCAGAAAACTAATACAAACAATAGAAAGAAAAATAAACATTAAAAACAAAGATTGAATACCTGTTCCCTGTCTACCTCGGCCGGCATATTATTATTGTTGGTGTTGGCAGCCATTTATTATTTTGATAGCAGAGTTTGAATGTAATGGAGAGATACAATTTAGTAAAACAGGGGAGAGAGATATGTGTGAGTGTTTGTTAGGGTTTAAGGAAAGCAGAATAAAACCCAAATTTTCGGTATTTGCGTACTTTGACCACTCAGGTTTTGCCCAATCAAGTTTAGATGTTTACAAACATAATTTTTACTAATTAAATCATGTTTATATAATTTTCCTCCTATTTTTCTTTTTCTTTTTCTTTGTTGATTGAACCAACCTCTTGCTACATGTGTTTGTAAAATTTTTATTGGTAAAAAATTTACCATAGTAGCATTGCTCTTAAAATTTTGGCATCTAACTTTGAGGGGTTTAATTTACAAAATGTTTTTTGGAAAAATGAAGGGAAGAAGTAGGTCAAGCTTAATTGGACTCAATCTAGTGTCGAAGGGCTAAGTTATACGAGCCTAGCAGTCTAATCATCTCATAGCAAAAGAGGGCACCGATTTAACTAACCAAATAGCCTAATAATCCTCCTAACTATGAAATGATGACATGTGAAAAAAATCAGGGAACAAGGTTAGAAAAGATAATTAGTGTATACCACATGTCACCTTCTTAATGTATTAGGATGATTATTAGGTTATTTGGTTAGAAAGATTTATCTTTTTCCAAAAATTAAATCTATTAAAAGAATTAGAATTGTAAAGTTTTAAAAACTTGTCGAGTATTTAGTTGAAATAATTTAATGGAATTTAATTAAACAAATATGAATTTAAACTATGAAAAATGACAAGAATAACCTTTATTAAACTCTTATAATAAATAAATATATATAAATAATATTAATATTAATATAATAATAATATTATTATTATTATAATTATTATTAAATTTTAATAATATTAATATAAAAATATACTAATAAAAATATAAATATTAATAGTAATAGTAAAAGTAATTTTAGTTGGCATTATTTTTAATAATAATAAAGTATATATAATAAAAATAAAATGATGATGATGATGATGATGATGATGATGATAATAATTTCTTGTAAATCTTATTAATTTCTATAGTTAGAGGAGTGAGAGCCCAAATAGTATTTCGGGTTCCCACTAATTTCTTGTAAATCCTATTAATTTCTAATGAAATTGAAAAATTTTATAATAAAAAAATAATATATTAATATTTATATTATTTATATTTATTATTTAT